>CAJQUW010006041.1:0-18465 GCA_907163375.1 Prostheceraeus crozeri | reverse complement strand
GAAAGAAGAAAAAGTTGCGGGGAGAATTTTGGAATGGAATTCTTTGAAGGAAATCGCGGAAAGGTGACTTTATGCGAACAAAGTCTAAATGATGAAATATTGTGGAAAGTAAATCAATAGGTGAGGAGGAATCGGGTCTGAATATCTTACGTGGTAAAGGAGGAATTGGTATAACTAATGCTTGGCGAATCGGAACGTGCAAATGAAAAGAATATGTTGGTGTAACGGTGAGGGCGGAAAGGAGATAAGTTGCTCTTTTATTTTAGAATTAACCCAGGGTCCTTGATAAACTTTGTAGGGATTTTTGTAGAATTGAGAAGGGAGGAAATCCGTTCATAAAGTCTTTTTGTTGTGAACAGATTTGTTGAAAAAAAAAAAAATGGTTGTAAAAAGGCAACAATAGAAGAAGGGTATTGGATTTTTTGGGGAAGTAGGTGAACGGGAAAAGAATAAGTTTTCTGAAGGAAGGTTAATTTAAACTGTTGAAAACTCGATTGGTTGAAACGGAGTAGGGTTATAGTTTGAAAAGGCGTATTTAAGGTTGAAAAGGCTAGCAGGAGGGAAGTGTTAGGTTCTTTGGAATTTAAGTGAGACGAGGTAAAAAGGAAGTTTGTTTGGTTGAAATCGGAAGCGTTTTCTTAACGACTGTTTTTGATAAACCATGAGAGGAACGGTGGTGTAAAGTATGGTTTGGTAGAGGCGGAAAGGAAATCGTAGATAGGATAAGTTAAAATGAAAAGGAGGAAACGTGCGTGGTGGAAAAAGAAGTGGTGGAGAAAAAGTTTAAAGTTAAAAGATGTTATATAAAACGGAAATGGGAAGAATTGTTAAGGTGGTGAATTGTAAGTTGTAGAAAGTTGTAACGGTGGAAAATGCTCGGCGAAAAAACTGTGGGGAATGCTGCAAAATACATGTGGAACAAACTACGAACGTGTGGAAAAGAATTGGAAAAGTCTCTTTTTCTTCTGTTGTTTTGTCATTTTGGTGCATTGGTTGTAAAATGTGAAAAAAATTTGCGAATGGACAAATTGGGGAAAGGTCTTAATCTTCGTAAGTGCTTCGAAGAGGAACTGTAGTTATTTTTCGAAGCACAAGTACGGTTGTGTCGGGCTGAGAGGCGAACAAAAACGGGAATAGCGTTGTATTGTGCAAAAAATCCGGTTTCTTGCTGAAACCCTTTGTGGGTTACTTTTAAAGCAAAAAAACGGACTTAGAAGATAATTGGGTGAACATAAAGGTGAAATAGTGTTGGAAAAAATTTAATAGAAAAACTCAGACGAAATTTTTCTTTTTTGGAAGAATTGGGGTACTTAGAAACGCTGTAGAAAAGAAACGAGGCAGGTGAATTCGAAAATATATTTAAAGAAGAAGAACTCAATGGACAGAATGAACTTTGGTAAATGAGATTGGGATGGAATTTGATTTGGAGGAATCTTTTTTGTGAGTTGTCAAGGCGGACGGAGGGAAAGGAAGAGGAAAGGGCGAATCTGGAGATTAAGTTGGTGGTTGAAAAAAAGAAGGCCGAGGGAACGGTGGAATGTTAATGGTGAATGGTGCCTCTGCTTAAAGAAAGGATCATAATTTTTGTTGTGTTTTGGAAATCAAGATGAAAGTTTTGAAAGGAGAAGTTTTTAAAAATTCTGTGAAATGTGAATAAAAGGGAGGTGAATTGGTTATTAGTAGTTGGTTAGGAAAGCTTTATTTTTGTATAAAAATAAGGAATTTGTGAAGAGGAAGTGGAAAGAAAGGAAGTTAACAAGGGGAATTGAATTTAGAGTTGGGAAAAGAGTTAATCGTTTGAAAATGTGTGGAATATTGTTTTAATGGTTGAAAGTAAAACGAGGAAGAAAGGAAAAGCTTTAAAACGAATGAAAGTCTAAGATGAAACATATGTGGGATATAAAATGTAGGAGGAAGTATTAATGAAATGTGAATGGAAAAGGATAAGAGGAGAAATAAGACGGTGGAAGTGTGGGAATGGTGATTTGGGAGAATGGGTAAAAATGGTTGGGAAGTTTGAATTAAAAACGGCTAATGGAAGTATTGAAAAATGGGGGGAACAAATCCTGTAAAAAGGGAGAAGACAGTGTTTGGTTGGGTTGGAACTAGCGTTTTGGTTTAAGTTTAGAAGTTTATTAATAGTGTCATTGCTGGAAATGAGTACGCGAGAATAAGTTGGGTTTGAAGGTGAAAAGTTAAGAATGTTTAAAAGAATAGTGTTGAATAAGGAAAGGGAATGAACACGTTTACATAAAAAAAAAAGGGTATATTGTTTGGAAGAGTGTCGAAGTCGACGACGATGAAGTAATGTGTAATATTTTTTAAGTGGAAAAATTGCGTAAGAAATCAGAATGGGATCGAGGACGGATGAAAAGAATTTGCGGAAAGAATGAAACGGAATGTGGTTTTGAATTTGATGCAGAGAGGAATTTGGGGAGAAGTGTAAGTAATATGAAGATAAGATGTGTGTTTGAGGGGTGTTTGGTGAGAAGAAGAATTGTAAGTTAATGTTTTGATTTGGGAAAGAAATGTCGAGGTCTGACCGAAATTAAGGAAAAATGACAGATAAGAAACTGGGTTAAAATTGAGGGAATAAGGAAAATGTGAAGAAGGTAAAAAAAACAAAAAATGGGAAAAGGGCCGAATGAATGAAGCGGTTTTTTAGGTATACGGTTAACTAAACTATTGCCGGAATTGTTGGGGAAAAAATGTTAGGAATACTTTGTTTAAGTCAGGAAATGAAAGTTGCCTTGATTTACCTCGGTATTGGGTGAAAAAGAAACTCTCTGGTGAAAATGATAGAAAGCAATGGTTTTGAAATATTGGGAAGTGTTGGGAAACTGGATGAGATAGAAGTTGGGTGGAGAAATACGGTATCAATTAGGCAGAATAAGAAAATGGGCGAAATGATCGAAATTTCGTGTGGTATGTGTCTTTGTTTCGTAAGAACGTTTTGGTGAAATGAAAGTGGAGAAATTGAAAAAATTGGAATGAGAGATATGAACGATGATAGAATGGGGGGAATGTGTATAATTTTAGTGGGGAAGGTGGAATCCTGGTTAAGAAAAAGCGTTAGAATGTTTAAGAAAGAAGTTTAAATGTGGAAAGGAGAAACGGAGGGTCGAATTAGAAAGTGAATGGAATAAATTTTAAGAATATCTTTGAGAAGGGGGAATGTTTTGTGAGAAAAAAAAGACTGATGATTACGAAGGGATAGGTAGTGACGAAACTATTAACCTTGTTTTTGTTATGTCTTTAAAATTTAAGATGTTTGGTGTGTGGTGTAGAATGGAGAGGAGATTAGTGTTTTAATGATGAAATGAAAATAAAGAGTTGAAATGGAAAAAATGAGATAGGGAGGTACTGGATAATCCCAGTGAGGTGGATTAGAAAGGGGAAATGAAATTTTGAAGAAGGGAAAAACGAAAGTAGATAAAGAGTAAGAAATGGATGAAAGTTTGAAAGTGAATGGGGAAATTAATGTGTGAATGTGTTTTTAAAATTTATAAATCTTGAGGGAATGGTTGTTTTGGTGAATTTGACTTGGAATTTGTGTGCATGTTGAGGATAAAAAAGAGAATTTTTCTGACTTGATCAGAAAGTTGGTCTTTGTTGGAACTAGGTAATGATGTTGGTTTTGTGTAAATTATTAACTGAAGAATTGTGAAATGCGAAAAGTTAAGAAATTTTAAGTGGGTGGGAGAGAAGGAAAACGGTTCTTTGTCTGAAAGCCGTAAACTAATGGTTTGGGTGTAATGTGGAAAAAATTAAGATAATATAGAAGCGTCATTCTCTTTTCTTTTGTTGGGTGAACGCTAACTCGGTGTTGTGAATTTCTATGTAAAGTAACAGGGAAAGAAGTGAATGTTAAAAAAAATTCGGTTAAAGATATACATGGTGAAAAGAATCGAAGAGTAGACCGGAAAAAAAAAAAGAAGATTATGAAGTTATCGATTGATTCGAGAAGCATAAAAGAGAACATGAAAGTGTTATATAAAGTTAATAGGACTGAGGAGGAATATAAGTGTAAGAAAATGAGAAGGGGAATGGCGAATTAAAAAATGACAGGTTTGGAAACTTCTAGGAGGCTCGTAGAAATGGTGATGTTTAATATGGAAATAATTAGGGTTAAGTGAGTGACAATTTGAACGGAATCGAAAGATCGGGTTGTTATTTTGAAAACGGATAGAATGAGAACTGCATTTGGGTAAAACCCGGGAAATGGGGACTGAATGAAATGGAGGGAAAACTGAGGGGAATTTAGAGGGGGCGAATGGCAATGACGATATAAGAATAAGGTATTGAGACGTTGCTCGAACGTTGTGGAAGAATCTCTCCTACTTCCATGTGTTGAAGTTTGTAGAAATTATGGTGGAGAAATGAAAATTGCGGGGGAAGGTCGAAAATGGACTGTTTAAAAAAAGAAAATTTTAATGAAGGATAAATTATGAAAGTAGAAATTGAATTGGACGTGTTTTTGTAATGAAGTGCTGAACGAGAACGATAGTGGGGGTATGTTTCCTGTTCTAAAATAGGGAGGAAAATAAAGGTCTGAAAGTCTAATATATCAGTTGGTGTAACGTGGGAAATTATTTGAACTTCATAATTAATTTGTTGATATGGTGAAACGCTAAGTGGACGATATAAAAGAACTGCTTGGAAAACGTGTGAATAGAAGTGGAATTTGGAATGTTCGAAAAGTGATTTGGAAAGGAGAAGGGTGAAGGAAGGTTGCAGATTGCCTAACTTTTTTGTATACGAACCGAACTGGTGAGAACAATGTTTTGTTTATTTTCGAATAGGGAAGTAACTATGGGGAACATTGGTAATTGTTAAAGAAGGGGGTTAAGTTTGATATTGTAAGTATTTTGGTGTGTTTGGAAAGAATGTAGGTGTAGTTGGACTTAAAAATGAAAGCGGGGAATGAAAGGGAGGATGATTGAATTAAGGAACTGTTTTTTGCTCAATGGTAGTGTTGTAAATGATTAGAACACGGAAAAATTTCTTGGAATTAAATGTCTGTGAACACGGAAAAGTGAAAAAGAAAAAGTGAAGAAAAATGTTGAAGTGTTTTGGAGCGGATTTTGAGAACTTGGGAAACTTGGAACGCTTAACTTTTTTGGAAGAGAATCTTAGACATGAATAATGGCGAACAAGGACGAAATCGAATTGGGAAAGTTGCTTGGAAATAAGTGTTGTAGGGAATTGTTCTGTTGAAGAGAAGTGAAGTTTGAAAATTCTTTGGTGGAATAAGAAATTTGAATTTTATGGTCAGGGAAGAAAACATGTGATTTAATGAACTAAAACGTTTTTGTGGTGAAATTTCGGAGTAGAAAGGAATGAAAATGAAATAGATAATCGTTTTCAGCGAAAAGGTTCAAGTGAATTATAATTTTTAATTGGTGGGTTGGGGTTTTTTTGTGGGTTGAGAAAATTTTTTAATAGTGAATTTAAGACGAAGGATAAGTGCTGGGAGAAGGGCTTGAATGGAGTTGAAATTTATAGGAAGCGTTTTTGGAGAGAAAAAATAGAAATTGCACATAGGGTTTTTTAATCAAAATTGTTGGGAAGGTGTAGTTAAAAAATAAGCATTTGGGTAGAAGTTATGAACCGGTCAACTTTTTTTGTATGTGTGAATAGGAGTAGAAATGGTGAGAGTAAGAGCAATTGTGAGACAAAAAGGTATTCGTGAAGTTGACTAAAGAACGGTTCTGAAAATGGGAAATGTCCGTAGGTTAATGAACACCGACGAAAGTGAGAGATATTGAGGGTTTTAATGTTTTTTCTAGAAGTTTGTAATAATGGGAGAGAACGAATTTTAAAAAGTGAGAGATCTTCCCCGATACCCGCTCTTTACAGCTGAAGACATCATTGTCACTGCCCCGAAGTGGTAACAGGAACGCCGAGTCAAAGGTAGTGAACAGTAGCTGGGATCTAACCCCTCAAAGCTGCCTTAGTCTTAGTTGAATTTGAAATCTGATAGCAGATTTGAACTTCGCATACTTGAAAACCTTGAGGAAACATCCCAAGTTGTTGCTTTGATCAGCTTGATAGCAAGCCGTAGAGAGCTTGATTCACCAGCGTTTTGCAATGGAGATGTTTAGAGGCCACCCATGACAAGATAGCTAAGACTCAACCGATTGGCGTTCAAAGTGCTACGTTGAGAGCTGTGTCAAATGCCCAACATGAGACATGAGTTGTCCCAGCGGTTACGGTCTTAACCCATAAAAGCCCAAACTTAACTCAACGAGCAAAAAACACTGAAAACTTACATAAATGCTTCTTGTGTGATATAAAAGACTATGATGCATCGAAATTTTAGAATCCGTTAATTTTCTTATCTTCTGGACACATGCTCGTTTTTCGAACATTGGGTCTTACAGCTATCAAAAATGCAAAATATTCCAAGTTTACTTTATTTCAAGTATATCCATATTTATATGTTTGAATGTCATTTACGAATGTGATGTTCTGCAAAACACTTTTGGTGAAGTCCTTGATTGCATTTACCGCACTTGTAAGTCGTGGTTTTTTTTGGCAAGCTTTGCATCGACCTTCAGAGATTTCTGCAAGGAGTGGTCCAATACCATCAAAGCGAATGTCAGGTAAGATCACCGTGAATGGTGGCAGAATTTTCGGAACTGGAAGATGCTTTGCATTTGTAAAAGGGTCCTCACGACATACCGGCGAAAGTCAAGTTGTCTGCATGGTTCCTCCAACTTCCACAGTGAATTCGTTCCACGCAGCAACGCCGCATACATTCAGGACATGGATTTAAAAAACAAACCACCATTTCTTCCCTTTGATGCTCGGACGATAGTCACTAAGGAAGCGGTCGAAAAGATTGACCCCTCCCATTCTAGAGATGTATCCGTGAATCATTTGAGGGCAGTCAACTTGAATTTATGAACTTTGAATCCGTGAGTACGGCTGATTTTTGATTGTTGGGGACACTCCCTGGTGATTTGAGGCTACGTAGATCGGTCTGTTGTCATTCCATAAGGCTATAACGACGTCTCCATCTCCGTCTCCTCTTCATGTCCATAAATCGGTTTCTTGGCATAGCTTTCCTAACAATAGTGGTGGTCACATTTTCATCTGTATTCCAATATAAGCGCTGATTAGGACGAGTGACGTATCCAGAAAAGTGAAATATTCCGGAAAATTTGTTCATTTCGTCAATTGTAAAAGATGACCGGTGAAAATTCTTTTGATTCGCATGACGGTTGCTTTCTGTAACTAACAGCTGGTTCATTTCCTTTCCTCAGTGGTAGAACATTGAGAAGAGCTCAAAAGGATTCTTCTTAGCAAGAGTGGGATGGCTATCTAAAATTGCAGTCGGATATTCTTGTGGAAATGGTTGACGAAATGTCTCCGACTTTTTCCAAGAAGGGGGAGCAGTCCGACTCTTAGATTTATGCGTGTGAAGGGTCGATTCTCTTTGAAATTCAATGTCCTTGTTCATCTTGTTCTGCAGATATATCCGGTGTATTCTACCTCAATCGTACCGGGAACGTCATGAGGAATTATGTTACGGTCTTCTGTTTCTCTCTTCATCAGTCACATTACCGGTATTATCAGCGAGAATTATTACGATGTTGTCTACATCGACAGAATCATCATTTTCGATCATTTCCACAGCTTCATCTGTAGTTGTATAACGTCTTTATCCTTTGGTAGCGTGGACATTGATCAGCTGAAAGGCAAAAATATTTTTTTAAGGATATTGTTTCAAAGTTTCACTTGAATTTTACGGTGATAATAGTTCTAGTTTCTAACTGTAACTACTGTGGATATTTCTTAGATTTATGATTTCAGAAATGTCTAAGTCCCATTGTTCGAAAAACGAACATGCAAAACATAAATGTTCATTACGAATACTAAAACATAATCAACTCTTCTGCAAATGATACAATGATAATCTTTTTAGTCTACTGTTGCTGTTACTATGATTCATTGCTACCTCTAACTCTAATTACCGACATAAGCTTAGATTATTTGAAGCAAAGGTGACTTACTGAAAAGTTCGAGACTGTCGACAACTCTTGCAGCAGCTGTAATTGTAAGAAGGCGTAGACGAGACAAATGACTGCTGCTACGCGTTAGCACTGTTTATCAACTGCCTTGAACGGAGAGTCGAAATGAATCGATCAATGACGTAGTTGAATGCGGTTGATGAAACCCATCTGTTCGAAAAACGAACAATGGGCCTTTATGGGTTAAATATGACACATTCCCTTGCCACACTTATCACTACGGCATCGTCCGCCGTCCCGAAGGAACACCCTGTCAGTGGAATATTACAGCAAAACTCTCCGTGTCTTGCTCGCTTTCAGTGAAAAGCCGCTTATACCATGAGAAGACTGGCTCAGACATCATTAAAAATGCTTTCATTGACTTCAGCAGGGTCGAAAACCCCAGAAAACCTCCAAAACTAGTGAATTTAAAATTTTCAACTTTTTAGCACTACTTATGAAATTTTATAAGTAGTCCATCACTTAGGGCAGGTCAATAGCGACCGAACCTTTTTTGAATCAAGTCAAACGGACTTGTAGAAGCAAAGTTACGAGCCTTTAAAGTTTTGGAGTCTTTTATGGCCTGGAGACGAAGGCCATCTCCTGGCAAACCTCTAAGTCTGACGCCTTAGCTGATATCAGCAATGAAATTTTCTAAGTCGGTTTCTTACAGAAACTTGGAATTTGGAATGTCCGAAGCTATCATCGGAGCTCAGTAGGAGGACGACCTACCTCTGACAGGTCGTTCTCCTCATTAAATGAAAAAAGTCTCCGTTGGTTCCCAGCTTATATAGTGTGTGGCGATCAGCTGATGACGTAAAACCCATCATCCAAACACTAAAAATCCCGTCTATCTCCGGTTCTAGTGCTCCGATTGAGCTGGAAATACGCCATTTCCATGTAGAATTTGACGCTGAATCCGAATCTGGCCTCCGTTTTCCCATCCGATGCTTCGTTTTGGCTCTACAGTAGGCAGCCATCGCAAAAATTCTAACTCTGTCGTTTTTTCGAAAAATGTTGAAAATTTTTTCTCTCCGATTGACATGAAACTCACCATATAGATAAAGAATCTGACGCTGATTCCAAATCTGAAATCCGTTTTCCAATCCGATGCTTCGTTTTGAAGCTAGAGCCCAAAACGTCCCAAATTCTAACTCTGTCGTTTTTCGCCAATGTCCCAAAATCTTAAATGGTGTCTCACATCTAAACGAAGACAGATAGGAACAAGCCGATTCTTTCACTGAATTTGTCTCACTCTTAGCTTTCAAACGAGCTATCGCACGACAAAATCCGTCCACTGGAAGCCAAAATCGAAGCAAGCTGTCCAGAGGGGGGGGACGTCAGCGAAAATTTTTTCTCTCCGATTGCTTTCAAATTCACCATACAGATGCAGAATTTCACGCTGAATCCGAATCTGGCCTCCGTTTTCTCATCCGATGGTTCGTTTGGGCGCTACACACCAAAACGTCCCAAATTCTAACTCTGTCGTTTTTTCGAAAAATGTTGAAAATTTTTTCTCTCCGATTGACTTGAAACTCACCATACAGATAGAGAATTTCACGCTGATTCCAAATCTGAAATCCGTTTTCCCATCCGATGCTTCGTTTTGAAGCTAGAGCCCAAAACGTCCCAAATTCTAACTCTGTCGTTTTTTCACCAATGTCCCAAAATCTTAAATGGCGTCTCACATCTAAACGAAGACAGATAGGAACAAGCCGATTCTTTCAGTGAATTTGTCTCACTCTTAGCTTTCAAACGAGCTATCATACGTCTCCATCCGTCCACTGGAAGCCAAAATCGAAGCAAGCTGTCCAGAGGGGGGGGGGAAGTCAGTGAAATTTCAAAATTTGATGAAAAATGTTTTGGTGACGGTCCCAGGTCGAAATTCCACACTTTGGAAAATTTTCAAAATTTTACCCATACAAAGTCACTCTGACACTTAGGATTTTTTCAGGGAAGCGAGCTCCGACCTAAAATCTTGTAACCGCTCTAACTTTTGAACGAAGACAGATAGGAACAAGCCGATTCTTTCAGTGAATTTGTCTCACTCTTAGCTTTCAAACGAGCTATCGCACGACAAAATCCGTCCACTGGAAGCCAAAATCGAAGCAAGCTGTCCAGAGGGGGGGGGACGTCAGCGAAAAATTTTTTATCTCCGATTTCGCTGGAAACATCCTTCCTAACCCAAAATTTCACGTAGATTCCGAATCTGGCCTCCGTTTTCTCATCCGATGCTTCGTTTGGGCGCTAAACACCAAAACGTCCCAAATTCTAACTCTGTTAAAATTTTGAAGAAAAATTTTTTCTCACCAATTGCCTTGAAACTCACCCTACCGATGCAGAATTTTACGCTGAATCCGAATCTGGCCACCGTTTCACCATCCAAGACAACCTAGGCGGTCGCCCATGTCAACCTAGACGGTCGCCCACGTCAACCTAGACGGTCGCCCACGTCAACCTAGACGGTCGCCCAAGTCCACCAGGCGGTCGGACCAACTCACTCGAGTCTCACACTCTGACGTTGCAGAGGGGGGGGGAGTCAGCGAACATGTTGTGAACCAACCTGGCCGGCACACCACGACAGACTCTGTCGTTCCAGAGGGGGGGGGGAGGGGGGGCGCGCTGTGTTTATTCTGGACCTTTTGTTACTACTCTCGGCTGTAGAGACGGATTACTAAAGAAAATAAGAGAGAAAGTAAAAGGTGACAGATAGAGCGCGAATTGTCGCCGGCGAACTTCGCCAGCGAATATCCCGCAAATATGACTGAACTTTAGCATGATATTCTGCAGCTGACATTCGCCAGTTTTTCGCAAGATTCGTTCCCACAGGGGAGGAGGTGAGGGAGAGAATAGAGCCTCGGCTGTAGAGGCGGATTACTAAAGAAAATAAGAGAGAAAGTCAAAAGTAAAAGGTGACATATAGAGCGCGAATTGTCGCCGGCGAACTTCGCCAGCGAATATCCCGCAAATATGACTGAACTTTAGCATGATATTCTGCAGCTGACATTCGCCAGTTTTTCGCAAGATTCGTTCCCACAGGGATGCGTTCCCACAGGGCGATCATTTTGATAGGACTCCAGGTGGCAAGACTTGCCACCTGGAGTCCTATCAATGAAATGATATAATTAATGATATAAAATGAAATTTTTCCAAAAAACTGGCCTTTATATATAAAGGCTAGTTTTTTGGAAATATTCACTTAACCCACATCATGGATCATTATAGGTTTACCTGAACCTATCTTTAGTGATGATTGCTGTATCAATTATCAATCATTTTCGATGAAAGTTGATCAGATATTGCTTTCAGTTGAATGCATACAACTCGGCTCCCATCTTCTTAATGTGTGATTTACACGGTTAATCTACCAGGCAGGAAAATTCCCCATCCTTCTCAAAAAAATATGAGCACATTTTCGATGCGCGCTTTAGAGAAGCCATCACACATGATTAACGTGAGGGTAAGAGGTAATGTTCTCAAACAAACTAGTATTTCATTTTTGTCTCATGATCCCTGTGGGAACGAATCTTGCGAAAGACTGGCGAATGTCAGCTGCAGAATATATTCAATGATATATCATTCTACAGTCATTCTATATGTCACCTTTTACTTTTGACTTTCTCTCTTATTTTCTTTAGTAATCTACCTCTACAGTCGAGGCTCTATTTTCTCCCTCATCTCTTCACCATCACCCATATATGGCTAATCTATCTAAGAAATAAGTGCAGACTGTCATTCTTTGATAATGATAAGAATATAGAGAATCCGCATATATCAATTTTCATAACATCTCTTGACATTCAATAATTTACAACAATGACAAATATTTGAATAATATCGTAGTATTTTCTGCGACATTTATGGAAGATAAATACTTTTTTTAGTTTACACGCCTTGCGTCAATTAAAAAATGATCCCTTTTTTAATCAGATCAGACTGAGTATACAATATATTTTCATGTGAAGGTAATATACGAACATTACTACTTGCCACTAATTAGTTGCTACAATATCCACGATTTCGCCGGTTGGCGAAAAATCAGCTCGCATTAGTAAACAAATATCTATCAACTAATTATAGCAACTTTATGCCACGCTGTCCGTTTTTTTAAATTTTTACATAACGTGTTTTTGGATAGATGATGACCATTTTCACATGCGGAGATAGTTTTTACACGAAGGTGAACCTTTAAAACAATTATCCACAAAATCGCTATCGCCAGATAATCTGTTGATATTAGCAAGATGCGTTCCCACAGGGTACTTGCATAGAGGAATCAAATTAGCAAGGGCTAACCTTGGGCGAAACACAATTGATAATGAATTAAATCACAAATCGAACTATGTATTCAGTAAGTAAAACCAACGTGAAAAATAAGAATAAAACATAAATGTAAATGTTGATAATATTCAAATGGTAGGTATAACATCCCAAGCAACCATGAAAGTGTTCTACACGTGCACAGCACGTGTCTCATGAACGTGTCCGACACGTCGAAAGTGTCGCTTCAGAGCACGTGGTGGGAAAGTGTATGCCACGTTCAGTTATCACATTCAAAAAGTTTTCCCCAAGTGAGGAGCACGTCAAAAAATTACTTTCGTTCAAATTTTAGCACTTGCCCTATGGTTACTATTTTATTATTGTTCTATTTCTACACGATTCTAGAACATATGAAAATCATTCACTGTTACTGTGCTTCTCATTTTCTGTCAAAGTTATCAATTAGTTGACTACAAACTTGTAAACATTTGTCCTAAATTAAAATAATTCGATTTTCATCATGTCCTTTTAATTGCATTATAAAACTACTATTACAGTTTACAATTATAGCTTTATTCGCGATCACCAATTCTTAGCCCTGCAAACATTTAACATTTACATAAAAAATAAAAAAACATTGTTGTTCTACGTCATACTGCCACGAAATGTTCCAAGGATTTGCAGCTCATTATAGCATAACTTCAAAACCATAACATTCGGAGACAGTGACAAAAATGTGCAAGAAATCACTCACCTCTCAGAAACAAGTCCAGGCTTAAACAGTGATCAAAAGATTCTCCCTTGCCATATGGACGGACTCGATGAATTGATTTGGTTAAATCCATTCATATTTTCAGTATTGATTGTTGTAGGACAGCGATTCCGTTCAGCGATTCATTTCTGAAATACACATTAAAGACATTGTTTATGCAAAAACATAAGTTTGCAAATCATCTTTCGATTGGCACCATTCGTTAACCTTACTAGTATTATTGTAAAAAAACAATGTCTATAATATCACATCCCTAGTAGCCCAGCCATGGACATAGAATCCATGATCTATGATTCCAATAAATCCATGGAAAATTCAAAATTGAAAATCATTGTTGGTAAGCATGTTTAATGATTGGAAAGCTTATATGCATTGTCAAAATACATCGATTATCATTATTGAACCAAAAATACGCAATTACAATATCTTAAAAACTTGCATTGATGATTCATGAATAAATCCCGGTTGAACATTGATGATAAATTCGCATTGATAAAATAAAGATTATTCAAAATTGAAAATCATTGTTTGTAGTAATATCTTATAGCCCCTGAGTCGGCAAGGGAAAACCAGCGTGCGTGGCGAGAACGATAGTGTCTCTATCGACAAATCAAATAGACCAATATACGAACAATTCTGCAATCCACTATCAGTGGTACAGATAAACAACTAAGCAATATACATCATTCTTCTACATCTCCCCTTTTAACAAACATTGTCATTTCACAGTAGGCGTATACAGTCATCGGTGTGTGTGAACAGTTCGGATCACATGATGATACATTAAACTGCAAATCAATTCAAGGCATGCAATTCAGAGGAAGCACTAATCACTATTAAAGATGTAACGATTAGGCGGAATAACTGGTCGAGCCTGATCGTGTCACGTAACATGTTCGTCTGAGGCGAATAAGTCATCTGTTGCTAATGACCGCCACATTCGATTGAGATGCTGGCATCCTGGAGAGGGTCTATAGGTATTCTCGAGGATTAATTGCAAATGAACATATTCTATCGTCTTCTCTTCCTCCCCCGACCGAACAGGAGATGATGATGAAGAAATACTCTCCGTTGAAGCGTACACGAGGTTTCGCCCTTGGTCCGCAATGAATCGCTGAAACCCCGTCTCCTTCTCTCGAAGAACACGCATGACATCGACTTCGTCATCCAAATACCATGTGCCAAGACGATTTCGACGTATCCGGCTGGCTTACCAGAAGCTACAATAAAAGATCGGGGTTTGCCTCCGCCCGAGCAATAATGAATGTCCCATTCGTTTCAAAGTCTCTAATCCAAACCTTAAATCATTAATTCCCAACTCCGGTTAGTTCGCTAGTTCGATAGCGTTTGTCAAAATTTCTTTTTGTTTTCATGCGGTATTGGGATCTCTTCCTTCTTGCGTAAATTATCTCATTTCCAATTTGCAATTTCCGGTTTCAGCTTGGAAGGTATCACAGGTATTCTGGTTTTTGAAGCATTCTATTCATCAAATAATTGACAGGCGAGCTTTGGTTGTTTGGATCAGAGGAGCAGTTCGGGTATGCCACATAATCGCCAATGTAAGGGTCTGGATTTTTATCTCAGTAAGTTCTTTACTGTTCTAACTGACCTCTTTCTGCTTCACCTGTTAGCTTGAGGGAACCTTGGGGAGCTGGTTTCATGCTTGAAGGAGTAATATCTGAAGCGAATTTCCTGAATTCTTCAGAATTACGTATTTGAGGCCCATTATCAGAAAATAACAGTTTCTGGTATTCCTTGGCAGGCAAAACAATGCTTTTCAAACAGTTGAACTAGATGCATCTGGTCGTTTACTAACCTTTCATCTTCTTCTGATTTCGATCCAACGGGAATAGTAATCAACAAACAAGAGCATAACAGTTCGGCATAGCGTGCTCAAAACTGTTCGGATCCAACTTTCTTGCCCATGCTTTGGAAGGAAATTCAGTAGGACTTAGGAGGGCTTCCTTCCTTTACAGACCTCGTTTTTCAAAACAAACAGCGCCATTTGAAACCAATAGTTCGCAATATGTTTTGATATTTTAGGCACCAACAAACAGCGTCTCTCTTTTGCTTTGGCACGACATTTAGATATCCCTAAATGGCCATCATGCAGTTATATAGGTGAGAGTAATTCATACGCTTTCATTTGTAGAGAAGGAATATGGTCGATTAATTGTAAAAATGTGATCGATCATCCCCACTAGAGCTGATTCAACGTGGGCGTTCTGTTGTTAGTCTATCATTCGGGCCAAAACCGCCCTGTAAACCGCTATGTCTTGAAATTCCTGGATGTCCTTCGTCGTTGTGCTGTGCTTGTTATAAATTTCGGATAGTTTCTGAGGTGATGCCGGATAGTTTCGAAACTGTGTGCCTTGCAAAGTGCTGAAATTTCCGAGATAAATTCAATTTCTGACACATGCTCGGGTTTTCTTGTGACACTCGGTGATAACGCATCAGCAGTGTATTGAAAGCTTTCCTGGTACATATCTGACATTGGGCGAATACCTCATCATCTCCTACAGTCGGAATCTCTGTATTCTACGCGGGAATTTTCGATAAATCTGTAGTACTGAGTAAAGGAACGAGCGGTTTGTGATCGGTTTACCAGATGGAAGTTCAAACCAAGGACGTATTCACTAAATCTTTCACATGCCCAAACAGGACGCCAGGGCCTCTTTTTCAATAACTGCATACCTCTGTTTCCGTGTCTGTTAAGGATCTCGAGGCAAAACATACCGGTCGTCTTGGCTCCATCGGTGTAACTGCTAGAAGAACGGCGATCCGATTCCAGTTTGATGGAGGCGTCCGCTGAGATAATAGTTTCTCTACGTGGGTCTATAAGAGGCCAATGTTTCCGACGAAGTCAAGCTAACATTTCTTTTTTATCTGTTCGAATGCTTCGATCTTGGCCGAAGCTCCTATGTCCATTCATTATCGTCTTTCAATAGCTTGGCGCTTGTGGTTCATTGATTCTGAGACAGTCGAGGGATAAATTTTCCAAGATGGTTTATTCATTCCCATGAATCTCTGAAGTTTCCTTTATATTTTCTGGGCGGGAGGAAAATTTCGAATGGCATCAGTCTTTTGTGGTGGTCAATACTAATTCACCTTGCCTCTGTCGATGATATTTCCTAAAAACTTTATGGAATTTGTTGGTGGAAAATTCCACATTTGTCACACTTCAGCGTTAGACCGGATTCTTGCAATCTACTTAAACTTGATTGTTAAGTCGCGAATGAGTTGTTCGTTGCGATTGGGCACCGTGGGTGGACCCTTGATATCGTCTATGTGACAATATAAACTACCTCGAGGACTTCTAAGATCCCTGACATGGTGCGTTGATGATTTCTGGCGCCGACGATATACCCGAATGGCCAGGCGGTTAGTATCTATTACCTTCCCGAACGGTGTCAAAAATGTAGTTAACTTCTTCGATTCCTTCATCAAGAGGTATTTGCAGAATCCACTGTTGGCATTCTCAAAAGTTTGCGATAATACAGTACTTCTCCCCAGTTTTGCTAATGCTGGCATCCACGGCAAGCCATCGTGGGTTGGAATTTCACGTTCTACTGTTTCATCTGTTCCAAATTCGTCAATTCAACACAAAATTCTTACTTTCTTATTGGCTTTCGGTACGCATTACGAGTCCAGCTACACCATTCAGTTGGCTCCGTGACCGGCGATATGACTCCCAAGTTCCATTCATTCTTTGTAATTTCCATCTTAACTTCGGGCAAAAGTGAGTGGGTGGGCTATTCTTCTGGGTGTGTATATTTTGTATTGGCTTAGTATTCGGGCTCAATGTGATATGAGTAATTCTGTATTCAGCTTTCCTAATCCGTTGAATATATTTGGGTATTCACTTTGAAAATATTTAAAGAAACTTCAGACAACATCATTATTGCAGCCGAGTAACTGATCAGTTGTTTCGACAGCGGCCACTTAATAAGGTGAGACGTATCTCTGATTTTGAGACGTCAAAACCTCGGAACAGTGTTACCTCCGCTGGTCGGGTCGCTTCTATAATCCGATCGCTCTCAAATTCTTACCACGGGTAATTGGAGACATTTAGATGTGTGTAAAGGATTCTACGTCGAGTCCAAGGGACTGTATCACTCAATATGGAGCGCCCGCACATGATGTGTTAACTTGAATGCAGTTTTTTTTCCGACATTAACCTGAACGTTTGCTCGTCCAAAAGCTATTGGAATTGCAGTCACACTGTTTCGCCAAAAAGTACTTACGTCACTACATCATTGTTCCTTTCCTTTCCTCAGCTATGTTTTACTCATTACTTTAGAAGCTAGATTTGGGGATCTCATTCGCAATCTGCAGGCTATTACAAAATGTCCGGTTTGAGCAGTGATGACAAAATATCCTTCTTGTGGAAAATTTCTCGTTCATGATATTCATAGCACAAAAGCGAATAATTTTGTATAGATAGTGCTTACAATGTTGTAGGACCTATGCTTCGATCGTTAAACTGTTGTTTAAGCGTCTGTTTGCGCTACTTTGGTTAAAATTTCTTCGCTCTTGATCTTGTGTGTATAATCAACAGATTTTTATTATACCCGATCTAATTCGCGATTTAGTTTCTCGCATTCATGTTTTGGCGGATTAAGGTAATGCTTATTCGAGAAGTCATCATGAAGCTTTTCCTTGGTGCGATCAGACAACCTCGTCATTTACCCCGACTAACGATACTGTCGCGTATCAACTCTTCTAGGAGTGCACATATTTACACTTTCAGCTAAATTGAATAAATCTTGTATAAAACATCAATTGTATCCATCTTATGGCTGAGGTTAATTGAACTATTGCTCTAGAAACTATTGAGTTTTTCCGCGCTTCAAATACGAGGTCGAAGGCATCTATCATGTTCTCGAATGTTTGCGACAGTCTCTCGAACTTGAGAGTAGACAGAATATCGTCAGCCCCAGAATTGACTACGGCGTACAATTGTGTGCTCACTTGTTCATTTTCGGTTTTAGGTTCGTTGAGAAGAAGCAAATCTTATACCCTTCCATCCGTCTGGCATTTGGTTGTCCATACTTCAGCTTGTGTAATAGGTGGATTGGGGAACTGGGAATCAGGCAATGGAATTCCAGATGGGTTTCCGAAAGTTCCCGCCAGGTTTCTCTTCGGTCATTTGTTCAGTCAGTCCATCGTTTACGCTGCCACATGCTACGTATATTTTAGCCCTGAGTCAGGCATGGAAAACCATCGTGCGTGGCCGGAGGAACGTAGTGTCCTCTATCGACAAAAGCAAATTGACCAATATACGAACAATTCTGCAATCCACTATCAGTCGGTACAGATAAACAATAAGCATATAGCTTCATTTACTACGTGTTAAGATGTTTAATGTAGAAAGCTTAATATGCATTGTCAAAATACATCGATTATCATTATTGAACC
>CAJQUW010006039.1:0-212657 GCA_907163375.1 Prostheceraeus crozeri | reverse complement strand
ACAAAATTTGAATTTGTATCATCAGGGTTCGCCAATGAAGATTTCGGGATTCCTGTTAATGTTGCACAATTTTATCTGTGTGACTCAGTCAGTGACAGCAATGACTTTCATATTTAGAGTCATTGGCAATATTATGTTTATGATTATTCTATGATTCACTAAATCCATGCTTCATTTCTTGAATCTGAATAGTGATGTGAAACCATTTACATCTTTCAAAGTTAATTGAAATCATTGTCTTTGATTATGTGACTTTGCTCTGCAGTGGCAGCTGTGGTTGCCTGTGATATGATCTCGCTTAAGAAAATACTCTTGAGGAAAGTAAGGATGAAAGTAAAAGCACCTATCGAATTGCTAATTTGACAAACATTAAATCTCCAAGACTGCTATAACACTGAGAATCTGTAAAATACCATCATTCATTCTGGATTACTATCATGATCACTCAATTTTCGTGGAAATTTCTCCAATACTGCAAAAATTTGCATATCTCACATTTGGTAGCAATTACCACTTATGTCCCTCTCGAGTTTCATTTAATAAAACAGAAAGTGTATTTAATGAATGCTGAGTTACCACTCTACATTAATACATCGACTCCATGAGCTGCATTATAACGCAAGTCCCTGGTAGACTTCATGGAAAAGTTGAGATCTTATTGAAAGCACAGATTGAAAGCTTTTTGACTGAGATGTCACGTTTCTAATTCAATTTTCAGCGGCATGATTTTCTGACTCACAAGTCGTCCTTTCTTGAATCTGAATAGTGTTGAATAGTAATGTTGATCCATTTGCACATTTTAAAGATAATTTTCTTTATAATGATGCTTTTGCTCTTTCAGTGGCAGGTAGTTTGTGATGTGATCACGCTTAAGAAATTAATCTTATTATAGTTAGGCATGAGCTTTAAAGCAATGCCTTTAATTAAATTGCTAATATAATAAACCATATTTCCTCTCAAGGTTGTCATGATATGGAGGATTTGTAAATTAATTTTCTTTCTTCTGTATTGCTGTCATAATAAGTCTAATTCGTGTACATTCAAAAGTGCAAAAATTCGTAGGGCCTATATGTGTTGCTGGGTTTCGTTTCAAGTTCATTTTATGAAATCGAAAATGTGTACACATGTCCACACACTACTCTATGGTCTGCTTTCATTTCAAATTGATCGCAGTTTTTAAGTAACTTGATTAAATACTTTTGTGTGTTGTCGTATGCTTGTTTTTCCTTATGAACACATATTTACACGTGACATAGGCCTATCAATTTTCAAAAGGGCAATTTTTTTCAAATTATTCCTGTGTTTACATGCAAGCGAATCACTGCTTGAGTTTTCAAAAGTAGCATGAAGCTCACTATATATATATATATATCAAAAGAATGAAGATTTAATAAAAAATGACAAAATTTGAATTTGTATCATCAGGGTTCGCCAATGAAGATTTCGGGATTCCTGTTAAGGTTGCACAATTTTATCTGTGTGACTCAGTCAATGACAGCAATGACTTTCATATTTAGAGTCATTGGCAATATTATGTTTATGATTATTCTATGATTCACTAAATCCATGCTTCATTTCTTGAATCTGAATAGTGATGTGAAACCATTTACATCTTTCAAAGTTAATTGAAATCATTGTCTTTGATTATGTGACTTTGCTCTGCCAGTGGCAGCTGTGGTTGCCTGTGATATGATCTCGCTTAAGAAAATACTCTTGAGGAAAGTAAGGATGAAAGTAAAAGCAACCTATCGAATTGCTAATTTGACAAACATTAAATCTCCAAGACTGCTATAACACTGAGAATCTGTAAAATACCATCATTCATTCTGGATTTACTATCATGATCACTCAATTTCGTGGAAATTTCTCCAATACTGCAAAAATTTGCATATCTCACATTTGGTAGCAATTACCACTTATGTCCCTCTCGAGTTCATTTAATAAAACAGAAAGTGTATTTAATGAATGCTGAGTTACCACTCTACATAATACATCTACTCCTGAGCTGCATTATAACGCAAGTCCCTGGTAGACTTCATGGAAAAAGTTGAGATCTTATTGAAAGCACAGATTGAAAGCTTTTTGATGAGATGTCACGTTTCTAATTCAATTTTCAGCGGCATGATTTTCTGACTCACAAGTCGTCCTTTCTTGAATCTGAATAGTGTTGAATAGTAATGTTGATCCATTTGCACATTTTAAAGATAATTTTCTTTATAATGATGCTTTTGCTCTTTCAGTGGCAGGTAGTTTGTGATGTGATCACGCTTAAGAAATTAATCTTATTATAGTTAGGCATGAGCTTTAAAGCAATGCCTTTAATTAAATTGCTAATATAATAAACCATATTTCCTCTCAAGGTTGTCATGATATGGAGGATTTGTAAATTAATTTTCTTTCTTCTGTATTGCTGTCATAATAAGTCTAATTCGTGTACATTCCAAAAGTGCAAAAATTCGTAGGGCCTATATGTGTTGCTGGGTTTCGTTTCAAGTTCATTTTATGAAATCGAAAATGTGTACACATGTCCACACACTACTCTATGGTCTGCTTTCATTTCAAATTGATCGCAGTTTTTAAGTAACTTGATTAAATACTTTTGTGTGTTGTCGTATGCTTGTTTTTCCTTATGAACACATATTTACACGTGACATAGGCCTATCAATTTTCAAAAGGGCAATTTTTTTCAAATTATTCCTGTGTTTACATGCAAGCGAATCACTGCTTGAGTTTTCAAAAGTAGCATGA
Source organism: Prostheceraeus crozeri (assembly GCA_907163375.1). NCBI lineage: Eukaryota > Metazoa > Platyhelminthes > Polycladida > Euryleptidae > Prostheceraeus > Prostheceraeus crozeri. Next base: position 209,909 of record CAJQUW010006039.1, on the reverse strand, counting down.
AGCTCACTATATATATATATATATATATCAAAAGAATGAAGATTTAATAAAAAATGACAAAATTTGAATTTGTATCATCAGGGTTCGCCAATGAAGATTTCGGGATTCCTGTTAAGGTTGCACAATTTTATCTGTGTGACTCAGTCAATGACAGCAATGACTTTCATATTTAGAGTCATTGGCAATATTATGTTTATGATTATTCTATGATTCACTAAATCCATGCTTCATTTCTTGAATCTGAATAGTGATGTGAAACCATTTACATCTTTCAAAGTTAATTGAAATCATTGTCTTTGATTATGTGACTTTGCTCTGCCAGTGGCAGCTGTGGTTGCCTGTGATATGCTCGCTTAAGAAAATACTCTTGAGGAAAGTAAGGATGAAAGTAAAAGCAACCTATCGAATTGCTAATTTGACAAACATTAAATCTCCAAGACTGCTATAACACTGAGAATCTGTAAAATACCATCATTCATTCTGGATTACTATCATGATCACTCAATTTCGTGGAAATTTCTCCAATACTGCAAAAATTTGCATATCTCACATTTGGTAGCAATTACCACTTATGTCCCTCTCGAGTTCATTTAATAAAACAGAAAGTGTATTTAATGAATGCTGAGTTACCACTCTACATAATACATCTACTCCATGAGCTGCATTATAACGCAAGTCCCTGGTAGACTTCATGGAAAAGTTGAGATCTTATTGAAAGCACAGATTGAAAGCTTTTTGACTGAGATGTCACGTTTCTAATTCAATTTTCAGCGGCATGATTTTCTGACTCACAAGTCGTCCTTTCTTGAATCTGAATAGTGTTGAATAGTAATGTTGATCCATTTGCACATTTTAAAGATAATTTTCTTTATAATGATGCTTTTGCTCTTTCAGTGGCAGGTAGTTTGTGATGTGATCACGCTTAAGAAATTAATCTTATTATAGTTAGGCATGAGCTTTAAAGCAATGCCTTTAATTAAATTGCTAATATAATAAACCATATTTCCTCTCAAGGTTGTCATGATATGGAGGATTTGTAAATTAATTTTCTTTCTTCTGTATTGCTGTCATAATAAGTCTAATTCGTGTACATTCCAAAAGTGCAAAAATTCGTAGGGCCTATATGTGTTGCTGGGTTTCGTTTCAAGTTCATTTTATGAAATCGAAAATGTGTACACATGTCCACACACTACTCTATGGTCTGCTTTCATTTCAAATTGATCGCAGTTTTTAAGTAACTTGATTAAATACTTTTGTGTGTTGTCGTATGCTTGTTTTTCCTTATGAACACATATTTACACGTGACATAGGCCTATCAATTTTCAAAAGGGCAATTTTTTTCAAATTATTCCTGTGTTTACATGCAAGCGAATCACTGCTTGAGTTTTCAAAAGTAGCATGAAGCTCACTATATATATATATATATCAAAAGAATGAAGATTTAATAAAAAATGACAAAATTTGAATTTGTATCATCAGGGTTCGCCAATGAAGATTTCGGGATTCCTGTTAAGGTTGCACAATTTTATCTGTGTGACTCAGTCAGTGACAGCAATGACTTTCATATTTAGAGTCATTGGCAATATTATGTTTATGATTATTCTATGATTCACTAAATCCATGCTTCATTTCTTGAATCTGAATAGTGATGTGAAACCATTTACATCTTTCAAAGTTAATTGAAATCATTGTCTTTGATTATGTGACTTTGCTCTGCCAGTGGCAGCTGTGGTTGCCTGTGATATGATCTCGCTTAAGAAAATACTCTTGAGGAAAGTAAGGATGAAAGTAAAAGCAACCTATCGAATTGCTAATTTGACAAACATTAAATCTCCAAGACTGCTATAACACTGAGAATCTGTAAAATACCATCATTCATTCTGGATTACTATCATGATCATTCAATTCCGTGAAAATTTCTTTAAAACTACATCTGTGCATGTCTCACATTTGGTAAGAATACCCAATTGTATTCACCTCGAGTTCATTTAATAAAATCGAAGTGTATACACATTGGGAATTTAACCCTTTCAGTACGAAATCCCATGGATAGATACCTGTCCTAGTGACACGCACTGTGTGTCATGCAATTACTGTCCAACATAGCAAAATCTGATAATTAATCATTGTTCGATGTTACGATGACACGCAATGCGTGTCCTCATCATCATTGTCCACTGATACGGTGACACGCATGGGGTGTCAAGCTAGTATATTTCATATATTTTGTCCGTCTATTTTATGTGATTCAGAGTGTTAATGTAATATATAATTACGTTAATTCTTGTCATTATTTACCGGTTTTACTGCAAGAAAAAACGGAGAAAAACTGATAAGGAATGCAAAATCAGTGTTATAAAGTTGACTTGGCTAATGGCACTATGCAATGATAGCATTCTAGACCTTTTTCTGAATGTTGATTATTTTCCTACATTTCTCATTTCAAACCTGGTTTCTACTATGACCACCGGAAACAATTTTATCCATTTCTGCTGATGTCTCTAATACATCACATCCTCATTCGCAATTATATTATACACATTGCGCTCGTACCTATATTTCTAGTATGCTTGCTTCCCATTCGAATATCAATTCCATTGACAGCTTTTTCTAGTTTGAACTGACTGAAACAAGATACAAGATCTACTAATGCGCCTCATGTTTTCCTAGAGATTGTGCAAATAAAAAAGGAAATTATCCACCAGGAAAACTATGCAATAAAAAGATGCTACATTTTTTCAGATATTTCATATTCTTTACGTTTATTGCAATGTATTTGCACATCTGCATAAAACCTACTCAATATTACAGTATTCACTCATTTCATTTTATTATATTTTAAGGAACCTACATTTTTATTTATTCTTTTAATTTTACTTTACTTTTAATTACTTCTACCTCTGCAGTTCGAATGTAGTCGTAAATCAAAAGCCATTTACTGCTGATTGCTGCAATACATATTCAGCGTAATACCACTCATGAACCGTTTTGAAAAGTTTTAGGATTACTCATGATATTTTGAAAAACAAGAAGCAGCACATAATCCAGGTTGTCCAGGGCAATCTGCACATCGGAAGACAGTTTCCTTCCGCTTTCCGGCTTGTTAGCAGACACGGCATCTCTTGTGAGGTCGAGGTTCTCCTTCCCTTGGAGGAATACATTCAAGTTTATGTTGTGGATTTCGTTCCTCTAAGGATCGATTGATTGTTGGTCGTTGTAATTGTGGAGGTCTTCCGACAAGATTTCATCCAATACCAGTCTGTAAGACCATACGATTGACACATGTCATGCAGTAATCTAGGTATAGTTCATTTGAACATAATTTTTCCAGTAGAGAATCAGTGCATTGTAATGCATGATTTGAACTAAGTGCACACAGTATTCAACAAACAATGTATAATTTTTTCGATTGATATCGTAATGGTGAAGTGCGGCATCCAAACGGTCGACACCTTCCATATAAGCGCTGTACAGTAATTCAGTACAGATAGTGACTTCTTATCCGTTTTGTGGTGTCCACCTTTGACTATGCGACCGACCTCAACATCTTCAGTAGTAGTAAACGTGTCCATCAAGTAAACAGTCTTCTTTCCAGACGACTTTTGATCCACAAGTTTTACACAAAGACCTTCGCCGTTGCTGGAATAAGCTTGAGACTTAACAGGCAGATTTAAGTGCTTAATTAGTTCGTTCGAAACGACGTTGTTAGCTTTTACAGTTCCAGTCATTAATGTACCATTGCGGAACAGATATCGGGCTAATCTGAAGGAAGTGTAGAAGTTATCAAGATAAATGTGGTAACCTTGATCAAAAAGGTCCTGTGATAATTCTATCACAATTCTTTCCGAAACTGCTACCGCTTCAGTACCAGGATGAGTCAATCCGACAACTCGATATTCAGTACTCAGGCCATGAAGCATCATCTTCCAAACGTAACCTGACTCAGACTCTGCCAATACATATGATTTTATTCCATATCTTCTACGTTTGCTTGGGATATATTGTCGTTTTCTTAAACGTCCTTTGAACAACATGAGAGCCTTATCTATAGATATCTGACGGTTTGGTAGGTATGTATTTTGGCATATATCATTAACTTTCTTCAGAAATGGTCGTATTTTTGCTATATAACCATTGTACAAATTTTATGGATCTGAAAAACGAACATAGTTCAGAATTAACTGAAATCGGTCTCTGGTTGACGAAACACCATCACCTCTCCAGTATGCTGCAAGCGTAGGCTTCTTGTTCAAAGCCATTAAAAATTGCAATCCAATAAACTTTTTTATTTCATTGACTGTAACTTGTCTGCTATTTTGTAATTCTCTGACTTTCCGGATTATCAACTAATTCTTGCTAAATTCTGTTGTCTGTGCAGTCGCCTACATCTTGCATCAAGTTGTCAGTGAAAAAATGACACAAGAAAAGCATATCATCTTCCAATTCATTCGGAAATTCTAAGTGTGGGTGCAGTCAAAGTAAATTCTGGTCCACGTCTGACAGAATCAGAACCACTTTGAACTGCTCGCCATTCACCATTTGTGCTACTACCTGCATCTTTGTCAGAGCTGCTACTTGAATCATTATCTCGTAAGTCATTATCTTGTAATTCATCTTCTGTCTCACTACACTGTAAATCGTTCAATACCAATCACATGCGAAGGATGCATACCAAAATATTTTTTGGTATATTTCTGTATTCTCTTGGTATATAGTGGTATGCTTTTCGTTTGTTATTTCAAATGTGGTATGCTTTACATACTAAAGACATACCAGCACAATGTTAAAGGAAAGCATCAATGATTTCTAATGCATGTTGATTTGAGGCCTTTTGTCAATAAAGATAACACTAATGTTACTACTGTTCCGTAAGTAGTGAGATAATGACATTCAAGAGTCAAACTTACAATACTGAATTCGATTTTAATACATGTAAGTCTAGGGCATTGCATGAATAATCAATAAGTATTTGACCATCAACAATTATGCATTATACAATTTTGGAACTAAGCATATTATCAATCCGAAATAAAAGCACATTTTATTCATGAACGCAAAAATAGTTATGTTTGAGATATATAAGTCAACATGGTTGCTCGAAAGTTATCGTTTTATTGAAATGATGTTTATCAGCTTAGTTCAAGGAAATGAGCTAATTATGAGTCTTGTGAATGCCATAAGACAAGTAGCAAAGATGACATGCGGCTTTAATTTCACAATAAATCAAATCTAGTTGAATACCACACTTTCACAAAGAAATATTCACGACTGATATTACTGGAAAAAAGTTATTTGTAAGTAGTATGTAATATAACTTACTTTTTGCCATGTGACTTAAAGCTATTCATACGAAATGCATACGAATGAGGACCAACTTGCATCGGGTATCGGATATAAAACATACCAACAACTCGTATTTCATTGTAAAACGGCCAATCACAGATAGAATAGTTCGTATCGCTACATACCAATCACATGCGAAAGTAAGTGAGATTTCGTATGAAAAACATACCAGATCTCTGTAAACATACGAGAATCTCGTATCAGATGTTAGTTTCAAATTTTATGTGATTTTGGCATAAGTTTGTACGACATTTTCGTATCCAGCGATTTACAGTGTACATGAACTGCCATCGTCGTTACCATCAAATCCTATCAAATTCAGCGCATCTGCCACGGCAGAGCGACGCGGATACCGCCGTCCACTTCGCGTACTCATTGCGATATGAATGCAAGTCGAACAACGATCGCCACTGTCAACAAATTCTGTCAGTGAATGATATTCAAAGATATGTTCAACAAACAAAATCTTGCACAATAATTCGGTGAACTGTCCTTTGAAAGTGTTCACAATTCAGAAACAATCACATATCGTTTTGTGACGCGCTCTAATAGAAAAGTTTTCAGTGACCGACGAAAGGTATTCAGCTGTAGGTCACTGTCCCTGAGATGGATAGGGAGGCTGTTCCATAGTTTAGGTCCAGCACACGCGAAGGCTCGATCACCAAGTCGTGTATGTGATCTACGTACGGCACATGTCAGCACATCATATGACCTTAATTTGCGATCCCCAGGATGCTTGATTAGGGTGCACTCATCTGGAATATAGTCCGGAGACATGCCGTGTAGGGCTTTGAAAACATGGACTGCTAACCGATACTTTATCCTTTGCCGTACTGGGAGCCAATGAAGCTCAAGGAGGACCGGAGTGATATGATCACGTTGCCGAGTTCCCGTGATCAGGCGGGCTGCTGCGTTCTGCACCGCTTGGAGACGACGTAGAAGAACATCCGAGATATTGTAGAAAAGTGAACTGCAGTAATCAACACGAGATGATACAAAAGCATGAACTAAAGTCTTAGCAGCGTCGGTCGGTAGGGAGTGGATGACTGGTCTTGGCTGGCGTAGGAAGCAAAAGGCTGATCGGCAAACAGCTGTAACGTTTGCAGACATCGTTAGGTTACTGTCCAGCATAACGCCAAGATTGCGCACTGACTCGACAGGCGTGATCGATATAGACAAAATGTCGACACTAGCAGGTTTGATCTTTGCAACTTGCTGCCTGGATCCCAACCAGATAACGATTGTCTTCTCTGGATTAAGCCGAAGTCTGGAGGCCATCAACGAGTCCCCTAGGTCAGAAACGCAGCAGGACAGTCGGTCGATAGCAGACTGTGCTTCATCACTGGGCACGCTAATGTACACTTGACAGTCGTCTGCGTACTGATGGAACTGCATGCCATGGGATTCCACGATTGTACTTAACTCAGCTGTGTACAGGTTGAATAGCAAGGGCCCTAAGACTGAGCCTTGCGGGATGCCTTGACACATTTGCTGTGTGGTTGATACTGAATTGGATGTTTGAAACCGTTCCAAACGGTTCGTTAGGAAAGATGTCACCCAGCGGAGAACGTCGGATTTAAAACCAAATTCGTTTTCAAGTCGAAGGAGTAGTAGCTCGTGATCGACACAGTCAAACGCAGCTGACATGTCGAGCAGGCTCAGGAGTGTCACACATCGATCGTCAGCAGCAGTGAGAGCATCCGATGTAACTCGTAGCAAGGCCGTTTCGGTTGAATGAAATTTTCTGTAGGCTGATATAATAGTACTATTGCATTGATTCTAATTCAGTCAATTTGACAGTCGATGCATGACATCCATAGAGAAGGGATATATAGGTAGAGTGTCGACTCAAGCAAGTACCTGTATACAGTGAAAATTTTTGCATGAAAAGATTTAGTTTTTTGTGGAGATCACGTTCCCGTGATCCAAAAAATTATTTGAGCACTTTTGAAAAATGTCAAAATTTTGCCAATTTAAATACTACCGAGATGACTCGCCGTTGTAAGTAGCATAAAGCAAGTTGGATATCAAAAGGAATGAATATTTGCTAAAAATCATCCAAACTGAGCGAAAATCAAGCTGATTATCAAGGGAATTTCATGCTCCGTATTACAATGGAAGTTTTCATGATAAAATCGCGATAATTTTCGCGCTTTCTTGGCTGAAATTTCAAGCTATTAATTCAATTTTCATCGGCATGATTTGATGATTCACTAAATTCATGTCTCATTTCTTGAATCTGAATAGTGATGTGGACCAATTCACATCTTTCAAAGTTGATTGATCATTGTCTTTGAATCTGTGATTTTGCTCTACCAGTGGCAGCTGTTGCCTGATCACGTTTAAGAAGATTCTCTTGAGGTTCAGCATGAAATCAATAGCGCAGGTCATTGAGTTGTCACTTTAACAAACATTACCTCACCAAGCCTGTCAGACATCGACGATCTGTAAAATAATATCATTTCCTTCTGCTTTATGCTATCATGATCAGTCAATTCCGTTGTAATTTCTTCAAAACTGCATAAATGCGCATATCTCACATTTGGAAACAATTCCGACTGTATCTTCTATGAGTTCATTGAATAAAATCGAAAGTGTATACCAAACGTATTTGATATTATAAAGGGCTAGATAGTCGAAATAGACGTGTTCTTACTTTGTGTGCAACGAAACCAGTGAAAATCAGCTGATATTGCATGAATTTGAAAATATCTGTATGCGAGCAACAAATATTCCTTTTCATTACCTCTTTTAGTAATTATAGAACCAAAACGCATTTTAATAATAAATCAAGGAATTTTTATACATGTCTGAAAACAGCGTCCAAATTGCAACAAATAGTCTATTCTACTTTTTCAGATGTCTTCCAAAACCCAATTGTAAATAAGAGCACCCTGTTGATACAATTCTTTCAATTAGACTTCATTGCATTATTTTATGTGAGTTGATTATTAAATCTGAACAGCGCATGTTATATAGGAATGGCACAAATGAAAACCAATTGTTTCATTCTTAGATAAAAGCGTGAAGTTCACTTATAATTCATCTAATACATGACTAAATGACTTTTCTGAACAGAAAAATGTGCCGCGTCTTTACTTTTGATCATGCAGATTGTTTATTTGTAATAAGTACGAAGTCTGGCTATGGTTGTGCATGTGCATCGTTGCTGCGCCCACCGTTGCCCGGACACGCCAAACGCGATTGCCAAGCTTGGCAACTATCGAACGTGTAAATGTAATTTTGCGGTAAGAAAATACATGATGCAACCAGTGGCGTCGCGTGCTCCCAGACCATAGGCCTTCGCTCCAAAGTGGATTCCTATATTTCTGCAGCAGACAGCATGAACTGCATAAAATAATTAATTTAATAATAATAATTAATAAATAAGTATTAATTTAATTCATAAATACTTAATTTCAGTGAATTTTCAAACACTTGTACAAGTACATGAACATTCAAATCATGCTGACATCCATTACAACAGAATGAAATGATGTGAGAAATAGATACTGATATTTAAATGAAAGGTACACTGAAGTCCATAGACTACCCAATGTAGACTATTCTGCATGTGAATTGTGATTCACTGTGACTGCCTCTTTTTCTGAACAGCCTCATAAGCATGAAATCTTAAGCTGACTATTCGTCAACGCGACTCTTGTCTTCCCAAGATTTTAAACGTCAAATGACAATCAAAATGTGATGTTGATTTCTCACATGGCGCTTGATCACCTTGGTGAGATTACTATAGAGAACATTCACTCTCGAGGAAGCTCTCACCAACGCAAGACTCTGTTGTGATTATTATACCTTGTCAATCACTTACATGTTTCAAATTTAGGGCTGCTAAAATATTTTTTGTGTTCCTCCAGATATTCTATCCCTTGAGAGTGGTTTAGTTTTTATTTCAATGCCATAAACTTCGTGTACGGTGGCTAGAGTTTTCTGCATAATCCCTCGGACGAGTGGCCCGTGTAGAAAATAACCACTGTCGAAATTGCCGCCATAAACACAGGGTTGCCAACTCTCACGCATTCGGCGTGAGTCTCACGCATTCGACCCCCATATAACGCTCTCACGCAAGGCCAAAAAAAATCTCGCGCATCTCACGCATTCTCACATTTTGGCTGTACTCATTGTAAGATCATGCAGCTATGTCCCTGATGTGATAAATTGTTGATGTTCCCACTTGTGCGTTCAGTCCATAGAAATCAGTCTACTGTTTGTCGAATTCGTTCACCAGTGCACTGTGATCAGTACCATGACAACCAGTGAAGGACACAGGAGGAAGCAGTTGCAAGCAGACGTCGACCTCAGCAAGGTAAGTTGATCAACAAGACTATAGACATTGAGCTAATTTTTAGATCTCACGCATTGGCAATTTCAAATGTTGTCAACCCTGTAAACATAATATCACAATTATGCCCTGAATCATTATCTCTGACTGAATCCCAAATCAAATTATGGAACCTTCATCGCTATCTCCGTTCTGCGACTTCTAACCTTCCGATCCAACATTCAGCCATTGGTGAACGCAGACACGACGATTCAACGCATCATCATCTTCTCCAACAAATAGGGAAAATTTCCGCATCTCTCTATCTGAATCTAAGAATTGACAAATATATCTTTTCTTGCATTGCTGCAATATATTTGTTTCTTCGTTTCTATCGAGAGAAGACGATCGAGCTAAGCGCACACGCTCCACATATCACACAAACACACAAAACTCTGTGATTTGCTGTGAACACATCCCCAGCGCATTGTGTGACTGCTTGAAGATCCCTGCAGTTAACAGCTGAGCGCTGGCGCTCTGAACGTATTTGAGAGTAGTGACTTGAAACTGTAAAGTGTATGTAAAGTTGTGAACGTAAAGATGATCTCAAAAACAGAAAATTAAAACTATTTGAACCTTTGTTTTATGAACGCAAATAAATATTTTTGGGTATGCGGCGAAGGCCTCGCAGGCACGTAGTCGACGCCACTGGATGCAACAAAAAAAATACATATGAATTATTAGAAAATTAGATATAAAATTGGCTTAAGCAAATAAAAGCAAACAACATATATTACGTACGTTATACAATGCACATTGAAAGCATTTTTGACATCGACAGACATCCGATGAACGATTCCACTTGGACCTAAAATGTTCTCTGTTAATTATTTGCTATACATAGATCCATATTGTAGTTTCAGGCTGGTGAATAACTCGAAGAGCGTTGTTGACATGGCTGGCTTATTAATAGCCAATTGCTAAGTGTAATATTCGGATTCTCACTGAATTTGTTAATAGTCATGAATTCTACAGAGGGAGTTGTGTGTTTATCAATACTCATCAGTCTTCATGTGAATATTTTTTCTTCCAAATTGATAGTACTGCACTAAATTGCTGTATCACCGCTCTCATCTTTAACAATTTTTTTCAGAGAAACTACTGAACGAATATTCTTGAAACTTATCATATAGTATCAGTGAATTGTGCTTTACATCATGTGCCATTTCCAATGCTTTTTGTCGCATTGCACACCGTACAGCCGACAAAACAGCAATTTCGCCCCATTGCCGTAATGCTCTTTTTGCCACGATAAGGACCGTACTAAATTGGGCATCTATTTCTCATCTAGCCCTTTTAAACAATAGAATATCTTTGGTTCTGACATTCCAAAAGTGCTCAAATAATTTTTGGACCACGGGAACGTAGCCTCCGCAAAAAACTGAATCTTTTGATATAAAAATTTTCACTGTATACAGATACCTTTTTGAGTCGCCACTCTACCTATATATCCCTACTCTATCATTGCAATCATGATCACTCAATTCCGTTGTAACTTCTTCAAAGCTGCAAAGATTTGTATATCTCACATTTGGTGACAATTCTACTTGTGTCTCCCTTGAGTTCATGTAATAAAATCGAAAGTGTATACACATTGGGGATTTAATAAATGCTGAGTTACCACTCTACCTGAATTACTTACTCTATCATGCTGACATTTATCTCAAAATACAGGTGTTTGCTCTGTACCAACTTCCATAGACACCTTCCATTTACTCACTATATGTAAATGGTCTTCGAGTGCATACTCTATTGAATCACACGCTATGAACCTTCACTTAGCCCATGAAACTGTATTAGAGGGATGTGCTTGTTGCAAATGTCAAAATTGCTTCAATGTATTGAAATCCCAAGTAATTATATGCTGCAATATTGAGTATTCTCCAGCATTTTGAGTATGGTGGAAAAGCTCTCACCATTTTCCTATCACTATTTTGCAAGAAGTCTAGTTGAAATTATAAATAGAGTACGAAAGAAAATTCTTGCAAATGACCGATTCCTATTTGATGACAGAATAGCATTTCTGAGATCGTATTGGCTAATGCTGCACGCTAAAACAACTACAGCAAATTCAAACTTCAATGAACTTCCACCTCATGCTCAACAGCTGAATCTTCAAATCAAAACCAGCTGTAAAGCAATCAGCTGCTTAATTGTGGTTCGAGATAGACTCAGACTCGTCTGGCATGAGAAACATCCTTTCTTCTCTTTCTTTACATTTATTTTGAGAATATCTAATTATATCCAATCGTGGAATTATACTCGGGCTTCATGAGAGGAGCAGTATATAGTAAGTACTTCAAATTATTTGCAAGTGGTTTCTGCATTTTCGTCCGTATAGTTTTCTAGCTAAAATGTCATTTGCAACTCCAAATGAAGTTTTTCGATCTTAATGTCATAATTTGTCAAGAAACTAGACAATTAACGAATATTTATTGTAAGACAATGGATGAGATATCGCTAAGATGATGCGCTTCGGGAGATAGGTTTCATCAATCGGACATTTAATTGAGTAAATTGATCTTTATCATCACTTATAATTCATTTCATGATTTATTCAGGGCAAATATTGATCACAGAAGTATTTATCCAATTTGAGTTTGTGTTGAGTAATATTGTAAGGTACACTCAGCAACATGGCATTCGCTCCTACCTATAATGAATTTAACCGAGATAGTATTATTATCAATTATCATTATTATCAATTAGGTTCCATCCCAGTTATTGATCGGCGTTTGATTTGAGATGGCTTAGTATATATATTCTTTCACTTATTATAAATTCTTTCTATTACATTATACTTCACATAAATAAACGTTTATTGAAGTTCCGATTCATCAAGACCTATTACGCATTATGTAAACTTAAAACAGATGGTCTATTGAGTAGGACCAACTCACATATATAAGAGAATAGCCATAATCTTCACAGATAATTCCAGTTTAGAATATCTGTTTTACCAGCATATGATAAATAGCACAAGCAGGTTTAGAATTCCTTTATCAGGTACATTATATAACCCTAGCCATGTTGGCCATGACCTATCATGTTCTAATGAAGACGGTCCATGTGTTGGCTAATAGATCGTTCTTAAAATTTGAAGAGAAGTCTATCTCAGTTGCAAATGTGCTTCAATGTTAGGCCTTCTCAAAGATGGGTCCACTATTAGTGATGCAAAATAATATTGTGAATGTGACATGGGCCTATTCATATAGGCTACACCAGGCACTGCTTTGATTATATACGTTGTCATCTACTAGATTGAGGTGCAGCTTTATAATTAATCGCTGATCTTCCAATTTGCATGGCTTGTGCGACGCTTTTGAAGTTATCGTCCGCATGCGGCGTCTATTATGTACGGTATCTATGTTATCTCACCCACGATTTAGCCATACACAGCATCTTACTTTTATTTTGTTATATTTTGGTCTTAAACTTTCTTTACTATGAACATCGAAGCGTCTGAATAGTTGGGGGCATATGTGCATCACGGTTAGCGGTCAAATATTAGGATCAGCAGTAGCCTATGATGAGCTCACGTGAGATAGTTCAGAAGCAATCTTTTCATCGAATTGTTGTACGTAGTGACAAGTAGAGCCTGGCCGATTAGAGACATATGGAAAGATGCTAAATAAATGGATTACGTCACATAACATTTCCATCTTTCAAACCGTCATAAGACATGGATTTTTTTATCCAAAAATCTATGTCGAATATGAAAAGATTTTGTAATTTCATCTATGACATCCATTAGTGATGGTTTTTCGTTGTCTGAAAAACGAATTAAATCGATGAAATGTCTTGTAGACCGGCTTTTATTGGTGGTCGATTCGTTGCCGGAAAGAAAATGTGCTGATGGATTGCTTTGAGTAGCAGTCTCGCATTCTGACATTTTATATAAATCTTGGGTACATATGCTATGCTGGCGTGTTGGGCCCTATCATGTTCCGTGTAATTGCTTTAGCGGTTCTCATCAAGTAGACTAAGTGCTTTGTCAGGCAACATGTTATTCCCACTCTTTGAAAATGATACAGTGCTTGTTATTCGCATCCAGTTAGTAATGAAATGCCTGCAAATTTTTTTGAAACTAATTTGTTCAATCAACTTTCCTGCTACTTTGATGACTGATTCAGCGAAAGCATTTGAACATGATCCACCTGTATAGATGAATGAAATGGTTCATTCATTTCCCTGACGCATATTTATATTTAATGCCTGCTAAATCGAGTGTTATTCAACTAAGTCGACTTTCTATAGGCTCTGTAAACATAATTTATTCATATGACCTTTGATTGTAGAATTTAATATAAGGCCTAAGTGATATGCAATGTTTGAGTTAAGAGGCACACAGTAACCTGTGTTCATAATCATCCGGCTTAACGTTTACATGATGGTAAATATGCTTTCAGAATCAGGCGCGTCATGAGTCAAAATGTAGGATTAAATCGATAAGAAGATTCTCCTGTTATCGCTGATATTTAGCCTACATCACTTAGGAGTTCGTCAAAATTCTATAATACGGTGTTTCTAGAATAATTTCATCTATTGTTCGAGCAACTGTGTTTGTATAAACAAAAATGTGATAACTTCAGTTTTCTTGTCACCTGAAAAATCGAAATCTATTTTTAGAACTATTTCTAATATCAATAATTGCTAAGAGAAATTAGTCTTCATGTTGTGAGTGATGACAACTGATGAATAATGCGTCGATCCTGAAAGTAGGCCTACGCGATTTAATTATAGGATAGTGTAATGAGATTACCCATGAAATTAGCAGTTTGATAAACATATTGTCGGCATCCAGAAAATGCGACTGTGTAATTTGATAAAAACGATATCGCTCTGATGCGCGCTATGGAGATAGTATTGTAGCATTATCAACCAGCACTAAGAAAACAGGCATGATAAACGAAGTCTTGTACCTCACTATATTGATCTATTCGTATATTTAATTTCTACTGATATTATAGAGCTTTGTCCAATACTTGTAATTGACCATGAATGAAAAAATTGAAAAATGTTAGTGCCTCCATATGAATTTTAGGAAAATTTTCTTTTTATGCACCGTAGTTGGCTCATGTTGACATAAAACAAATGAGATTTTAGCATTAGTTGAAAATATCTCTAATCGCTGCATTAAATGTAATAATGATAAAATACGTGATTTATTACCATGAAGAAAATTAGTAAATATCGTTAGTGGATTAGATGGAGATGTGCTATGTTGCATTTCAGAATCTATGAAAATATTTTTTTGTATTTGCTTTGGATAGTCAACGACTGTCGGCCGACAGGGGCCTAATAGACCATTTCTTTTCAACTTGGTGATGATTCCTTTCATATGTAATTTTCGTGATCGGATCAGCTCTTGCATTAGGCAATAATCAGATTATTTTCCGAATTACACGTGGGAATTTTGGAAAATCAGTTGTGTCGGATTTATCTGGCAAATACCTTTTTCGGGATATCTTTTTACTAAGAAAAATCGAGAGTGCATGATGCACGAAAATGATGTCTTATCGAGAAAATTATGCACGAAGCTTGCCAAAAAAATCACAGTCCTGCATGTTATAGTGATCCGATTCCAACTTAATCATCATTCAGATAGCAAAGGCAGATCTCAGACAATAATTGCGTAAAAAGATTTTCTTCTCAAAAAGCAAAAGAGTGCAAAATTTTCGTCAAAAAGTTTTTGTCAACTTTTTGAATCCTGACTTAGTCAGATGGTCTGAGCTTGCAATTTTTGTGTGATATTTACCTGTGAATACACCCTCAGAGACGATTACTGTGCCGGAGGTTTTTCGCTTTCGGAAAATTCCGGTGAACCAGATGATTATTTTTTTGGCAAACTTTTTACAATCGAACACCAAAAAAATCACAAAAAATCAGATCCTAGGATTTCAAAAGCAACCTCGAGTAGGCTAGTCTAAGGATGACATACATTTTGCGCAATGTTATTTTTTTAAGGATGCATTGCTCCAGGACATCATAACTATTCATGCAGCTGTACCTGCAATTTCACAGTGACATACAGTGCGTTACGCAAGATTTTAAGACACGTAATATGATAGGAAAGCAGTATCACATAGTGTAATAGGCATACTAACCGAAGCCTCTGAAAAATCGAAATACATGACATAACAGTTAAACAGATCATCACTGCTAAGCAATATCATCAGAGAGTACAACGTGTATACCTATTACCAATTGAGAAATTTACTGAGCCTATCTTATCTCTTTCAAGCATAAATACATGATCACTGGGCAGTTTTCTTACATAACTTTTTAATGTTATATCAAATATCGTTCAAATGCACATTCTAGTTGTTAAGCTAGCTTCATGCACTGATGTCACCACACTTTCCTTCGAGTTAGTGTTTATAAGTCAAATTAAGTGATTATCAGGACTGATTTTTTCAGTTTATGTCATTGTTTTTCGAGATTCTTTTATTACCGAAAATATCTGATCCAGTTAATTTTTCCATGTGTCATACAAGATATCAACTAAACTACTGCTGGTATGAATGCCCCAGCACTTAAATCTTTTGAGGGTACAAAATGTTAGGGCATCGGGGATATGTACGCTAGCGCACTCTATTAGTTTTCTCGATTGGTGTTTTATATCTTTTCTAGACGGTTGAATATTCTTTCGTTTTTTGTTAGCTTTAAGTTTCGTAGGCCCTACTACTTCAATCAGTTAACATTTTCAAAAATTTATGTATTGCATAGTGAATGATCTACAAAATGCAATTTAGCCTGTGGTCATTTCAGGTGGTCGAAATATCAATTTGGCATTCCACTTTTTCAAGGATTTCAGTCGCAAACCTCGATAGAAAACAATATTTGTCATTCAAATATAATGTCCGACTAATCGTGATGCAGTAGTCACATCTTTCCCTACAAAACCATAAATCATTTCGCCATTTTACCAAGACACAATTTTCCGGTAACGTTTATTAGGTGCTGTATGTTACAGTTATGTCCTTCAGTGCTTCCTTGATTTGATACAGCAAAGCATTGGAATTCTTTCTCTTTCGTAAGTAAAGTAGGCTTGATTCATGCTTGTTTTGATAGCAAAAAAAATCAAAATCACTGATTTTGAGAGAAAAAACATAGATTGAAGTATCCACTTACATTGTAGTGACTTCTTCTTTATGTTAATTGATGTTACCATCGGTGGGCTCGATGAATCATGTTTTGTCAGGATTGTTTGGTGAAACAAATAAAATTGTTTGATGCTATTTAAAATATTATATTGCGAAAAAGTTGGAAATAAATGCATGGATTGCTTGTTTTGTTGTAGCTGAAATATATACATAGTAGGCTATATACAAAGCTCAAAAGTAGAGGTGCTATGAAGTAACAATGCAGAATTTGTCACATTTCATGCTTAACAACTCTGAACTGAATTTGTCGTTAAATCTGTTGCTGTATGTCTGATGCCATTATCTCATTATTATTTAAATTTGCTCAGTGTTCAGTGTAGATTACACAAAGTTGAACTCAGATCGAAAATTTCGACTCAATCCCAAGTTATTTATCTCAGTGGCCAAATAACTGCAAGCGATGCAGTGAGAGCTTCACTACATGTTTCTGTCTCTTGCTGGCTGGATTTTGAGTTACGCATTAAGTTTTGCGGTAACCGGTAGCTGCACATATAGGAGACCACATAGAGGAATGCGCTTCTTTATAAGGCCAGTCGTAGAATAAAAGAATAAAATTAAGATCATGAAAAAGTGTCGTATCTGCTTTCAAGGTCTCCATCTAATTGCTTCTACTACAGCTACCGCTGACAAAATATTTATTAATTGTGTCGAATATTTATATTTATTCACAGTTATACCAAATAGTTATAATGGTCAGGGATTGATCCTGGCAATTGACATCGGTTACACTAAAGCGCTCGCACTTCATTTGGCAGAGTAACTGGTGTGGTAACTGGTTTGGAGTAAGTAGAGTCCTACCACGCGTATATCTTTTGCATGACAATTTGATGTAGCAATTATATCATTTCATTAACTTTAAAGACATTGACAATAGAGGGGGCTATAATTTCAAAAACGGCAAACATTGTTAGCTGACAAATTCCTCATGTATGTACATGTATTCATGATCTTTAGTGATCGATTGGTATTTCTGAATGCTGCTATGCGAGAATACGAAGAACGAGCGTCATCATGCCACATTTCAAGAAATCTAAATGAACGCTTGTGAGACTGTCAACACGTTTTCCTGATTTGTCATTCTTCTTTGGAATAGCTTAAAACTTTCGAAACGCCACTTGTGACTTAAAGACTTCAACAAATCTGTGTTGTGGAAAGAGTCCTTGATTCTGATACCCCTGTCAAATAAATGTTAACAGAAAAGCACAATTTGGCGAATTCATAGAACCACTTAAAGCTCTAAAGAAAAGTCTCTTAATAAAATCAATGCATACGTCCGATACGTGGCAAGCTGCAGCCCAATGTTAATGCAGAAGACCGGCTGTAAGCACATGTCAATCATTAGGTATAACAGAAACCAATGTACATATGCAGGTACTACATTGGAATTGTCACTTCTATGGCATGTTACTGTAGCATTTTTTAGCATAATAGTCGACCAAAGGTCAAAAACAAATTGTTTGCATGGAGGAATATCGTTTCTTTCAAAAGTCATGTAAGTATAAAGTTTTCATAGATTTCACAATCTGCTTGAAAGTATGGAATATTAGTAAAAGACGAAATAATAGAAAAAGATAGTTAAAACACTACAGAATTATCCAATAGCTTGCTTTGCATGATATCTCACTCCGATGTTTATCTTCTAAGAAATGTGCGTCAGTTACATTGTAACGATTTCAAGTTAGATTTGCCCGCTATTGGAATGTGTAGACGGTTTAAGACTCCTGAGGCTGCAGTTTTTTTGCGCACAATCTTTTGCTACTACATCCACATGTAAGTTAAAATTCGCCCAAACAAGAAGCAAGACGGTCTTTCCGGTTACTGCCTTGCGTTCTACTTTTTGCAAATTTGTGATTTTTTCTTAAGAAGAAGAAGAAAAGATATCGTAAAATACAGTTAGCTTCTATTGATTACTTAGAAATAAGAAAAATGTAAAGACTTGAACCCAAGTTGAGGGTTCTCCATCACTTCTCTTTGTCTGTATATTTTTGTCTATCTCAATCGTTCTTATCCTGTATTTCCCGTTTCCTACTTCGAACCTTTGTTTTCGACTTTCATATAAGTTTTGGATACATGATCTTTTCTACGTACAAAATGCACGTCAGTGGAGCAACTGTCATACAAATGCTTTGTCTCAAAGCGACAAATGATTATTGCATTTCCTTGTTTTCATTTGAAAGCAGTCTCCTTAAGAAATTGCCGTAACATGAAGTACAGTAAGTATGTCGCCATCTATTGTCCGCATGTAGTGGATTCAAAGTCAATATTCTGCAAATAAATGTAAATGAATTATATTTTCGCTAACATACGTGTATATCGATTACTGAATGTCACGTCAAATGGATGCTGATTGCATGAATGTACATTTGACGTAATGCAAGTGCGCGTCTTCTGTAATGAAGTAAAAGTAACTGATTTGATGACATAACTTTTTTCTGGTGGAAAGATACAAATTTTGGAATAAAGTAATCATGTTATTGATTGTTGTGATAAGCGCATCATAAAAGGGCATCCCTAGCTACCTGTATGAATAGGTTATTAACCTATCTCGGGTTATTAACATCGGTTTCAAAAAGTCAAACAAAGTTATCAACAGACGATTCATTTTCCAGGTTGCAATGAATATTTTTTATCATTCTTAGAGCTAAACAAAATGCTTCCTTTTAACAACTTGTGAATGATATACAGATATCAATCGATCACTGAAGAACGGTTTACCTAAATGAATGACGTCACAAGTGGGTGAGATAATAGATAGCACAACATAATATGTTACTTAAAGGTTTTACACAATAAAAATGCTTTCTATAGCAAATTCACGTGTTGCTATCTAACTTCATGTTTAATTCCTTGGCTGCCTTTCTATGAGGAACTTGGCTGAAAAAACTGAGCCATGCTATTCACGCAAAGTTCTATCGTGAATTGCATCAGTCTAACTAACAAGCTAGCAATCTTTGTTGATATTTACGTTAGGAGCACCTATGTAGCACACAATTAAAAATTCTGTGACTAGTTCACAGCTGAATTAAAAATACTCCCCCCCGTTATAAATTAGCCGGATTGTTTTCGATAAACATTTATACAGCTGTTAAGCAGAATTTTAAATTGCCCAAGTTACCTCTGCAGCAGTCGAAATGGACTTTTCGATGCAAAATAATCATAATGGTCGGATGCGAATACAAAATTGCTCATATGGTTGAGCATAATTGAATATAACTTGTTGTCGAACACTTTTCAGTATGCTTGACGTGACGTGCCATCTTCAGTGACAAAGACAATAAGATACCTTCGTTACAAAGGATGGTACGTCATTTGCACTGAATCGCGTTTGACAATAAATCAGGCTTCGAAAAATATGTGATGTTCGACAAGAAGCTCTGTGTATGTGATTTTGATAAAATAGTTAAAGAACAGCGCCTTTTAAAAATAATGACCGACTGTTGCAGCCACATGATGAAGCTAGTTTAAAGATTGATGAGAAAAGTAATAAATAAATGTCCAGTTAATTCAGGTCTGTTTTTTTATAATCATAACATAATCAGATCTTGTGATCATCAAAACGTTTTCAAATGCGGATTTTAATCATGCCTCACGCTTTATGAACCGTTATTGAAGATACACTATCCACCGGCATTTATTCAAAATTTTCTTCAAATTCTTATCACCATTAAGATATTAATTCGTGTATCTTAATGTCCTCTAAATGAATTGAAATTCTCCCGTGTGGCTCCGCTACGGAGAAGGGTGTTTAACTGTTGTGCAAATTTGAATTTAGAGTGATTAAACGAAGGGCAAATTTTGTTGAAAGTTCTTTATGAAACCGCAGTTGTCGCTCGTAATGAATACAAGGACAACGCATTTTTGAAAACACAAAGCGGAAATACTGCGAGAATTTTTAATCGGTTTTGCACACATGCAGGACGATTTGTCGAGATTGGGAATTCAGTTTGGAGTTTGGAGTACAAAGAAGAAGTGAGAATGAGTTTCTTTTCTCTACCCGAGTTTAAGACGAATAAGTTTTGTGAGGTGTGAGATGCAGGGTTTGAATTTGAATGAATTCTAAACTACATTCTATCAGCAAACACTTTTTTCTAATTAAGGATTTAGTGACAGAATTTACAAGGAAAAATTTTGAATTTCATCAAAGTTAGTCGTAACTTTGAAAATAGGTCTCATTCACGTTCAACAGAATTATCTGCTAATTAGGAAAAATTGTTTATAGATGAAATTTTGTCGAAAGAAGTTAATATAACGCAAAATTGTCCCTGAAAAGGAATTTAAGCCTAGAAAACTCTCCTGAAAATGTCTAATTCTTGACAAAAGAACATTCGTGCAATATTTTCAAAACGCTTTGGAAAATGATGAAAAATAAAAACAGACATTCTGGGTTAAATTATTGGGAGCTTTGCCTGTTTGAGGATACTACAATGTCATATCTAAATGTTGATATCGATGATTACTTTATCAACATCATATTGAAGTTTAGAGCATTGAGCCACAACTTAGAAGTTGTCATCGACATTTACGGAAATCGATTGAGGTATGAAGAACGTCGATGTGAGCTATGTAATGATTCATGGGTATAAAATTTGTATAATTTCATGATTGAATTGATTGTGATTGGCACCGACATTATACCACTGTGAAATTACAACTAAGTTTTACAAGTTGATGAATGCGCAGATTCCAAATAATCTTAAAGGTATTGCTAAATTCCTTCAAAAAGCTAAAGAGTTGCGACAGTATTCTACAGAGAGGACAAAGTTTATGACATTTAGAAGGATTTTAGCTTCTGATTTTTCTCCTCTCCTTCATGAACACGATTTTATGTTGTTGAAATTGACCGCACGTCTGAAATGTTAATCTTATGAAGTTTCAATAGTTATGTTTTGAAATGTGAATTTTTCTTGTTGGCATGTTTCTTCCATGCTTTCAAATGTATTTGGTAATAAAGATTTATTGACTTATTGAAATTCACAACGTCATTGCCATTTTATTAAGCACAAGAGTAACTGTTGATACCTTGTAGTATACCTTATTCTGCATTTCTGAATGTGTTTATACTCGTATATTTTGTAACCAAGCCGTCCCTTTATAAATATACCAATTTTGTTTGGCGATGTCATTATTTTTAGAGTTATTTGGGATCGTATAGTAGATTGACTGTTCATTACTCGGCTCGGTTTCAAGTCGTTTCATCATTGGTGCTTTGGTAAATATATTTGTATTTACAACCGTTGCATTGAAAGATGACCGATCATATAAACTTCGAAGAAGGTGAAAGATCACATTCACGTTTTCTAAGTTGCCATAATGCCACTTTCGATGATAGGCAACATAAAGACCATTTCTCTGCATTTTTCAATATCGCTGTGTCTTGAAAAGAACAATGAAGGTGAATGTTGCTCAGTTATTTCGATGAGATAATTTGAAAAAAGACTTGGCCGTTCCCAACACTATTTACTATTGTTTGACATATTTGAAATTGCGGTGAACCTAACAATTCATTCGAATTTGTGTGCGTTCTGTGCATGCAAAATGCAAGGCATTGTGAACGGATATCGAGTATGTGATTTAAAAACATAAATGTTGTAAATTGTTCAGTTAGCCGATTTTCTGAATAATCATTTGATTCAGTCAGACATCAGAGAATGTTTACGCATCCTTTTAAAATTGTAACAGTTTTTATCGCGATTATGATGATTTTGGGATTAATCTTCGAGTTAGCATTTTCAAATTCCCCAAATATCATTTTGAACAAAGGAGATCCGAAATGAGCAAATTGTCCTTTGATTTCTTGCGAACTGTTGTACTAACTGTAAGCAGGCATTTGAAGTAATTTCTGTAATTGCAGGTTTCTGGCTTGACAGCGCCTGACAAGCGGTCGAAGTAAGCAAAATGGAGTGTAATAAGCTCTCATAAGTCTAAAGTCATTTGATCGTAGCACTCACTTCGAAGAGATGGGATGGACTTTGCGTCTCTCTATCTGTGTTATTTTCAACTGAATTGCTCTATTAATGTTTATTTCCGCTTGACAATTAGTGTTGTTGGAAGATAATTTCAATGTATGAAAGCTACTTGCACGTATAATCAAAACGTCATTACAAAGAGAGAGTGAGATAGTACTATTATCCGTAATGGTTAAACTTTGTCTGGCCACTTTACAAGAGAACATGTTAGATACTCAGCTCTTTGACACCCTGTAGAGATTCATTTGGGAATTCGGGTTGGAGTATCCATTAATCTTACGTAGTTATGAATTTAACGCAGTGTTCATTCGTATATCTCTGCAGAAGTGCATGAGAGCTTGCGTGCTGTATCAAATTCATCATGATACCGATCATGAAATATTTATCATAAATTAAATCAGCTTTTTGATCACGTCGCTTTTCTTCAAAAGGGCAATCGGATTGAGTTACAGGCTGAAGCTGATCTCATCGCAAGCGATTTGTTTTATTTTTTACATGCCTTGTCAGTATATAGCAACATTGAATACGAATAAGAGTTAAGCAGATGACAAGTGTTCAAGAATATTTATTTGTCAAGTTTTACTCTCTTGTACTATTAGATCATTGGAGGCGTTGACTTTCAGACCTTCTGTGTGTGTTGCTATGACTTTAATGGGTAAGGAGATAAATCAGTTTCTGTCAAGGCAAATCTCACATTCGAATAAGAGCTTTTTTCTTCATCAAATTGAATTCTGTTCAAGTGCTATAGAAACGCGTCTGTTCCAACGTCCATTTTCTCAAATGCTCTTTGATATCCTATCTGACAAGCCTCTCGCTTTAAAACTCTGGATGGTGTTAGTGATAGGAATGGCACGAAAGGTACTTCTATCTTTAGTAGACAGCTGGAATAAGGTGATAGTGAAACATTATCAAAACTATTTCGCTGATTGTGTTTACTTTCTTGCCTTGTCCCTTGTAAATATCACAAGGTTTAGATGGAATTGTTTTATTTCAAATCTTTGTAAAAGGTTCCCTTTAAAACAAATCTACGAGTTTACGGCAATATCTTGAAACTCCATGATAGAGACATAGTTAAGAACTTCGATCATTCTTATGACCATCGGAGATTGTTGAAGTATTGTGTCATCTCAATTCTTCGATCACCTTGGAATATTCAAAAAATTGAGAAAAATGTGAAAACAATTTGTTACGTAAACAGAAAAATTCTCTTCGCTCGTCATACGTCATAAGAGTTTGAAATGAAACGTTTTTTCCCATACGCATGAGTAGACTAAGTTTAAATTTCAACCAATGATTAAACTCGATAAGACACCTTTCATGTAAATTATACACATTTCACCCTTGATATCTGTGAATTAAATTTCTTGTGAAACTGTTCAATTAATCATTGAAATATACATGAGAGATCTCCATACCGAGGATTTTTAAAGATGGTGCCCGCAATTTGACTGTATATTGTTAATTGTATTGCAAGTAGGAATTCATATAGTGTAAGAATAGCAATGAAATACCATGCAGAAGCAAGATATCAGTGATTCAAAATTAGTCGTATCCAAACTTCGTCGTATATCTTATGTCCTAAAATGCATGGTTGCGCTTTTAAAAATCAAGAGAAACGTATGAAATTGTACTCAGACAGATGAATTCCCATTACTTATGAAGCAGCGCATTATATAGTAGCCTTCCTGTATGCAGAAGCACAACTTCGATGAATAAATATTCGAGCAATCTGAATTTTTTCGTATTCAGATTTCAAATTTGCAGTTAGCTAAATTCTGAATTAAATGTCGTGCAGTAAGAGAAGATACAAATAGTCGTTCCATCATTTACTGCTTAATTATGTCGAGTTTATGTTTGCAGTTTCACGCAGACCCAGTCGGTGACATCCTAACTGTAGCGTTAGGGTGATGTTTAAACTTCGTATTTCAAAGCTGAATTTATGGATCTTAAAAGTGCCACACATGGTATACTTTGCTGAAGAGCACATGGTCATTCGTATAGAAACCCGGTGCTATAATATGCTCAGTTAGATGACCGCATAAAGTTTCATTTCCTAGGATTGGTCATTTTTTCGTGCTTTAATGTCACTTAAAGAAAGAAAACATGTATTTAGAGATGTTTTGTTCGCAAGGCGGAGCACCAGACCAGTCCTCGTCAATGACTCAACAGATTGTCGTCACATTCGAACTCTTCATCTTTGCATAGTCAGTGTCATAAGCTACTGAGCTACGGGAGCATCAGGGTCAATAGATTGACAGACTTCCTACGAATGACCAGAGAAATTCGACTTTTTCGCTTTTGATTATCTGAGTAGGACTAGAAATGGAAGCTTGTTGGTCACACACGACGGCATACTACAAGGTATTTCATCAGAAGGTTTTATATTTTAAGAGAATTGATGATGATCCTGAATCTTACAAAGCATAGGGATGTGGCGTAGTATTGCTGAAAACGTGCATGTCCGTAACATTAGTGTCTGATGTCTATGCGAATGACCATGTACTCAGCAAAAAGTATTCCTTATGTGGCGTTTTAAGATCCATTATTTAAGCGTGTATTTGAAATAAACTATGCAACAACTTAATCATGGTTGCTGACCTATTGGCATTCATCCAAACCAATTGCATCTTCATGCAAGCCTCATTATGGTGCATCGTGAGAAGTAATGTTAATGTAGAATAGCCAGCATCATTTCAAGTACACCTAACCCAGGAAACTTCCACGTAACTGTTGCTGTTGGAATAATGCTAATATTAACGATGTTTCAGTATTACTAAAGTTCAACTCATTTTGAGTATTTCAAGAGTTTTTTTGAAAGAATTGAAAATCTTTGTGTGAAATATACCGGTGCGCTTTACTTTTGAATCACAAAATCGGAAGAGGACGGCTTAAAAGACATTACTTCGATCATTTTCTTTCAATAATATTAGACTTCCCCGGTATTTATCTATTGATTCAGGTGAATGGAAACGACAAATAAGAAATCTCGATTGAAACGCGAAATTTAATGGTCTTGCGATTCAATGAAATGAACATGATTTTGGGAAGTCAGCTCTCCCTATTAAAGAGTGATAGAAAGCGGATGGAAGGGGGACGAATTTCGAGTCTGTTCCGATGATTCAGTCATCGTAGCTGTACATCCTGTCATTCTCTGACGGAAGATTAAAAACGACTATTATCATTACAATCATTATTATCATTATGAACGTGTGATTGTTTAATTGCATTTGATAGTTGAACTTTTCATATTGCAAGTTAAACTGTTTTGTTCTCTTATTTCCGGTGTTACAGTAAGCTTCGGTGAAGTATCTTGTTTGAAACAGACATCCGCTTGTTTGACCGGGAGTTTTGCCATTTCCGTTAAATGTTAATTCTATATTTTGTTTCAATCTCCGACCAATTGTTGAATGTTATTAAATTTGAAACCTGTGGTACATCAATTAAATGTTCCCAATAAATATATCACGCAATCTTTTGACTTGTAGTAAAATTCTTAAAATCTATTAAGTGGACAGTTAAGACATAACTTGATGAGCATTGTTTTTGTTTGATGCTTTGTTTTCTACTACAATTGCTAATTTGTTCATTTAAACAAACAAAGTTTCTTAATCTTTGAAATGCGTGTTATGGTTGGAAGGTTATTTACCTAGATATTCATTTTGTCACGAATGAACTTGTTCTCATGGCTTACGCTTCCTCCCATTCAATTTACTTTCGTAATCGAATGGCTAATGAGTTTGCTGTTTGAGGTAAATGATGTACACACTAGAATGTTTTCAGGTGAACACAGAATTGGTTATTTTCGCCACCACTTGAGGCGAGGAATTTTTTACCTCCTCTGTCCACAGTCTTGTGAATCAACATACCGGTGGAATGCCATAAGTCGTAGTTTATGTGCTTTCGAATACTTTGCCCATTTTGTGAAATTCCTGTGCTGAAATAACACGCCAGTCTAGCAGAAAATAGATAGATATATTGAGGCTTATGTTAACACGTTGCCTAAGAGGACTCTGCATACTTCAGCTAAGAGAAAGTCGTAAAACAATCGCTGATTCATAAAAATTGAGTTCTTTAGTTTACACCATGAGACAGACTTCAGATATCGATAGATCTTTCTGATTCAAGAAGCGAGTTATTTCGATGCTTTCTTCTCAAGGCAGGAATGTTAAGATGCAGTCGTAATTTCTCTATTTTGTCACACTCAAAATATGTCTGCAATATCTTCAGTAATATATTATACTGTATATTACTCATACTATTTTCAACAAGTTGTTGTATTGCTCCTACTAGATCACGACACATGTTCTTTATGTCCTAATCGAAAGTTCCCTGAGGCGTACTGTCTCCGCAACTGTTGATATCATTGGTCATTATTCTACGAAGTCATCTACTAATCGGTCTTATATGGTCGATTATGCGATTATTCATTCATTATTCTGGTTTATTAAATGCGAACAACTTGTTGCTTGCTCTATTTTCACCCAACTGACTAACAAATCATCTCGCAAAGTCATATTTATTGAATTATTCAACATGCAGTGGATAAAATACATCAAATGACTCATAACAAGACCTGTCCTGTTGAATATCATCGTAATGTCATATTATCTCTTAGTACAACCATGTATCGGGATGATAGTGTACTATCTATCATCAAAAGTGTTCTGTATGATTCTAGCTTAGTAGTTTGTAAATCCAATGTCAATGATAATTCAAGTTTTGCCGTGGGTGAATAGATACAAAAGATTATCTAATGGTCTATAAAATCAAGCGTTTTCTATTCGCAAAGCTCCTCGTATTTCAGATAGCAACTACACTCTAACAGAAGTATCATCTGGTCAGTTTGTGCCAATTGTTTCGGCAAAGTAACCTATAAATGTCATGTTCAATTTTTGGAAGTCGAATGTGAGAAATAAAATTCAATAGTTAAATGAAAATAATGTTGGTAAATTCAAGTTTGCATTTAGAATGAAAGCTATTATTTCATTACAAAGTTGTTTACAAGTTATGTTTTTACGTCATTCATTTTGATTCTAATTTTCTATTTTCCAATTTCTCCGCTTTGTATGTACTCGTTCAGTTTTGATGTGTACACAGCGGTTAACAATTTCAGCATAAGTTTTGTCTAGCTACATGCAATTTATTCTCTCTGTCTGTGTGCTGAGCATTACTTTTAAAGATAAACCCGGATTTTTTCACATTACATGTACGTGTATGTCATGTTACTAAACAATAACATGTAGAACAATAATAATTGTAACAAGTCACAGCCCTAATGCGCGTCCCGATTAGATATATGCATTCTTAAGATGATCAAGTAAGTGCATCAGTTGATGCCACATGTTATGGACGCCGCAGTGGATAATTCTTCGCCTATTACGAAATGTGCGCACACGAATGCCTGTGTGTATTCATGCTTTGTAATGTCAAATATAATGAAAGCAGTGTGCAACATGTATTTCTGTCTTTGTTCGTCAGAGCACCCTCTAATTTTTCCGCAACTTCCATGCGATTCCTCATTGAGTTTTTTGTTTTAAATCTATCCTCATTAAGTTTTCTTAATATACGTCATTCTTAGAATAAAATCATAATCAAGAACGATGTACTTTTACATATTGACACATCACAGTATCATCCCAACGTCAATTAGGTTATGAAAGGACACGCATGGGATCCAGCTTATAACATATATTATTGATTATCATGGTCATTTGTATCGCAAATGCATCACACGTTCCGTGAAACAAAGTACAGAAGAATGTTGATTTAGTGTTGCTTTATTCCCAACTTTATTCTCTTCTGATTGTCTGTGTACAGGCTCATTAGCAAAATGACAGGAAACTGGCAAATTAGTGTTATGTCTTCCGGCTGTGGGGCGAGAAATCTTGTCAATTTCGCAGTAGGATGGAAACAAACAAACTGAAAGTCTGTTTCTCTGAGCAGTTTATATCAATGTTTTGTTTTCAAATCAAAACTCTTTCAAGGGAAATGTTATCTATCGCCTCAAACACTCGTTATCATTATATTTGAGAAAGTTTTCAATCAAAATATGAATAAGATTATTTTTTGAAAAACTTAATACTTCAAATTATCAATGAATTACAATGCTTTTATGGTTGATTAAATCAAATCTGCTCTTTTGAGATAAAATACAAAATGAGTAGTGTCTGATACTTTTTTGCATCTCTTCAAGAGCCGATTTCATTAGTAATTGCCCTTAAGTAAGGATCAATTCAACAAGAATTTTAGCGATAATCACTGAATTTTACGCTCAGCTTTATCAGGATTTATTGCTGAAGTATTAACACGACGGTCTTTGATTCATTCGCTCTTTCTTTTTCAATAAATGAGAAAGACAACAGGATGAGTAGAAATTTCTTCTGTTGTTCTTTAAATCTCGGTTATTCGTGCATCTAGTCTATCAAATCAGCTCCTTTAGAAATGTGCCTCTCCACGTTGACCTTAGGATTTTAGTACGCATATTGATTCTGTATATTTACTGCGGATTACTACAAACTGAGTGTATACTGTCCCGAATTCTGAAGTTAACAGTTCGCACTAAGTATCTCATTTTCAAAATAATCGTAAATGCAGTTTGTTTAGTAGGGTTGTAGTGGATGAAGTTCAATGACTTCCATATTTATGGAAATGCACGAAATTTGCATGGGAATTCTAATCAAACAAAATGCCCATCTGAATTTCCAACGTCTGATATATCGACCAATTTGTGTGTGAGCAGTTTTCACTATATGCGAGTGTTACATGTATGTATGGTTGCCCTGATTACTCCAGATGCTGTTGAAACTGTATCTACACGCGCATGCAAGTTGTGCCGCACATATTGACCAAAAGAGTAAGAAAACGGATGCGCGTGCCTTCATTAAAAATTGGAATACGATTAAATTATCTTCCGCAATATTTTCAAACTATTATATCACACGTTTAATTTTCATTTCCTTGTCTACTTTGATAAAGAAAGTGAAATGATGGTCCAGTATACTGTGACACATCTATAACTAAACTTGCAATCGCTGAAGGGGCCGTTATAAAGAGACAGATATGAAGTTTGCTTTTTCAAAAACGGGACAAATTTCTGTGGAAACTTCCATACTGTAGAGGAGTATTTCCGCGGCAACCCTGTTATTAAGAAAAAAATTCATTCTTATAAAAGTTCTACTTTAATTTGTACATGAAAACTTTTTATATACCTTCTTTATTTATGATGTTGATTTTTACAATGCATTTATATTACTTGATGTCACGCTTTTCATTCACCATGTCATCGGTCAAAATTATGCCATGGAAGTCAAAATGTTGTCAACCTTTGTCAAATGTTAAGGTTAAAGTCGTGAACGACTCCGTCAGAAGAAAGCATTCAATAAAAGCCATTTTTCATCGGTTGGCAATTTGATTTCTTGAGACGACTTTTTTTAAGTAGCTCAGATGATGTAGAAGTACTTTTACTAAAATAGTTTTAATTGATGCAGAGTAAACTAATTCTTTTGAGATGACACATAGGGAAATTATTGTTATTTCATTTACAATGTTTTAGATACATCAACAATGTTTCTCCCCCTCCCATTTTTCTGAACTGAATTGAAGTCCCCTATTGAAAATCATCCTTGACTATTGTGTGTCTCCAAAGCGTCATTGCGCTTTATTGTGTACAGGATATTAATCGGTCCATTAATAATCAACTCTTCATAGTTCTCGTCCGATGCTCTCCCAGTGTGAATTATGGAGCCTGCCTACTTTCACAATTCTAGCCACATGTGAAATCCTCAGAGATGAACGATAAAAGCTGATATGAAAATATGTAGGAACTTGTTTTCATCCAGGAGTGTAGTGCATTCCAGCTAATATGTAGAACTAGCATTTTGATAGACCGATCTGAATTATGAGTCATTGTCAGACTTATGTTTCTATTGTATACAGGAAATGAATCCAAATCCTCTGGATGGATGAAAATTAATTCGTTGACAATGTTTTCCCTTCAGTGGACGAGAGCTTAGTTTATCTGGGCTATTAAGTTCAATACCACCATCACTCGCCAATCGGATGTACAAAGTGCTAAGCAACTCATAATATAAAATGATATAGAATTAGCAGTGGAGTCGTAATAAAACTGTCTATCTCACAATCTAACTTGACTTCACGATGCACAGTAGGGTTCTCATCTCAGACTGACAGCGACTCACAAGTTTGAATATTTTGAGCATTAGAGAGGTGAACGCAGAGGGCGGGAGGACCACAATCTAGTAAAGAATGTGAAAGACGATTTTCTCCTAATTGTTTAATGCCAAGAAAGATCTGCAAAATAAACACTCTGCCAGACTTTTCGGGATGAAGACGACAAGACGAAGTCAACCCAACCGAATGGTTATGATAGTCTTATGAATTTACACTTTGTCATTCAAACAGATGCGACAAAGGGTACTTCAGTTTGTTATTTACATGGTACTTGGCCTCAACCTCTTTGAAATTTGTGATTTCAATAAATTTTTCAGTATTTTTTCCCAAGGGGTCATGCGCTACCTATTCTATTCATTGAATCTACTCATTTGAATATTTGTTTTTTTTCTAAAAAGACTGAATTGGTTTTGAAATTATTTGATTTTAAACACAGTTTATCAAAATAAAGTATATGTGCCAAGATATATTTTCTACATTGTTTATTTACGACGAGTGTTATCCCACATGTGCTTCTCAAATGAGCGAATTAGACCTATTGAGAAATTTAGGTGCTATGTAAACAAATTCGGTTTGTCAGTCATGTTATCTCAAATGCTTTCATCAGGGCGCGCAGTAGGGATTATAGGAAATCAAGTTCGAGGGAGGGAGGTCTTATCGTTATTAGGTGAAATGAAATAGGCCTGTTAGATTTTTGAAGAAAATCGAAAATCCCAACCGATGTATTCTACAAGCTTTTGTGATCAGGCTTGCGCGTGACTTCACCCGTTTTGTTTGCGTTGATGTAGCCCATTGCGATTGCTGCCGATTGATTGACGACCGGTTTTCGACTAGGGCCGGTCGACCGATCAACTTACGCCGACATAACCCAACCTGTCAGCCGGTCTCGATTCCAACCCTGTTCGAGACCCTCTGTCAATTGTTCTGCCACTGACAACCCTCCATCTATGAAATTTCATTCATTTCCTGGTGGAAGATGCATCTACAGTATGTAGACTGATGACACGCAATTGCATTGACTAGATTTGTCTGTCTAAAACAATGCATTTTCTTCGAGCGCTCCAAGGAAATTTGACCTTTAAATCCATTGACTCCTAAACTGCAATTCCAATACGCTGTTGCGGCCAAAAAGATTTTAGACGTCTCCGGTCACATCAGTAATGTGGTTTATCGTATATTGATGATCCTCTGGTTGTATTGCCGCAGACGCCAAGGGCTTCAATTGCTACTGGTTCGAAGCTATATTGTCTCGTTAGTTGTGCATTGCTTCGCACGTACTTATGCGTGAGTCACTTTCAGCAGGCTTCTTTCGATAAGTTGAAATCCTTCGATTTGTCTGGATTAACATTATTTCCAAAATCATCGGCTCTGAAAAATCAAAGTTCAGTTTTTTGAAACTCATTGATGTCAGCCTGTTCCACCTTCAGCACAGCTCTTTCTCATCATGCATAGGCACATTTCATGGTTTATGAATGTACTTATTTATAGAATATTTACCTCACAATTAGAGTATGCAAATTGCGCAAATTTCGCTTCATCTACAGCAAAAGAACATATATTCGCATCTGGACACGAATTCAGGCATACCGAACACTAGAAGGATTTATTCACGACATTCTTTCTGCCTCAAGATAGAAATAATTTAAGTATATCAGAGTGACTTCTGCCTTGGCGGGAAAGATTATCTTATTCTTTAGTATGATGACGGAATTTTCTTCACTATGTTTGACTCAATAGCACAAAAGAACAATTCTCATCATTGCTCAATTGTCTGCAGGAGGCACTTTTCCTTTATACTATCGTGCTGTTTTTCCGTCTGTTACTAATGCGATAAGATTTCATTTTATGATTAGGTTGTTCCGACATGACTTTCTTTACTGTTTCCAAAGTCATTTTCAACACTAGGGATGCATCAAGAAGGAACTAGTATTCATACTGCAAGAGACGGTCAGGTAAAGAGCGAGAAACAAACTTATTAGTACTTCAACTTTGTATCTTTTATCAGACTAATAAAGGTTATGAGGATTTACCACGAATAAATTGGCTAAAAAATAATACAGATTGTTTGATATGTCAAAAAAGTAGTAATGTTACACAAAATCACACCTCATTAATATGTTGTTCTACAGCCAGTATAGCACCATTATTCATCAACAATAGACTTCATGTTCCATACCTTCGTTGGCAGCACTCCTGATTGCTTTCAGCTAGAAATCTATCTCTTACCGCATTCACAAAAGGCAAAGTGTCAGCCTTTGCAGCCATGAATTCTGAACGCAATGTGAATGTTTTAACTTGGTGATCCATCGACTTGGTTGGATGATAATGCTACGTGTCACAGCTCGTTCTCCTGATCTGAATCCCATAGAAAAGCACAAAACTTCTTAAGAACCGTGCTTATCAACATGAAATAATCATACATGAAACGGACTGTACATCTGGATAATAATGATTTTCTGAAGTCATATTGAAGGGATTTCGCTCTTGAAGTACATATTCGTAGATCACGGGACCATATTATCGGTTCGCGTCTATATTTTCTATATATATAATATTACTAGGATATGTATTTCTAGATATAAGATATTTTCTGATTCAATTGATTTATTCGATGAATGCAGTTTAATAGCGGTCTGGCAAGTGCTATCTACTCGTAGTTTTATCACTTTTCGAAGCAGCGTTACCTTTATGATGATATCAAAATATTCCTTGAACATCTATAGTACAGGTTGCATCTGAAATGTTCTCTTGACCAGATTCGACAATTGCACGTATGTCGTAGCAAATCTCCACATCGATAGGCAGGAAGCAGTTGGATGATACAAGTCGATGCAAATATCAACTGAATTTAGCTTTATAGGATGCGTGGCTTTCCAAGAACTATGCAGATATTGTCCTAAGCTTGCAAATATCTATGTCAATCATTTATTGTTCCCCATACTCTTGTTTTTGATAATGACTGCTTCAGACTAGATGGTGCTGCTACTTTTGCTGAACATAGAATACATTGAAAAAAAGTAGTGCATCTTCAGCCATTCACGTCACTTTTATCTTGTAACGAATTGACATTTATAACTGAAATCTTGTTTATCGATTTGTATTTTCTAGTTTGACAGTGGGAAAATCAATGGTTCACAATCAAACTTAATTACCCATCATTTGATAATTAGGTTGGAGTTAACTGCGCGATTGATTAAATACTGTTCGTCTCCTTCACGGAAAATGTGTATGATTTTTACCATTCCAATTTAGAATGCGTCACTTTATTCACTTTTCAGATATATCCATAAGAATTCTTCACCATGATTAGAGAAGAGTTTCCTTATCGGATTTCATCTCGTTTTACCATTGGATCAATTTTCTCAATTTCTTTCAAACTTAAATTGTTAAACTGAACGGTTTAAATCAACTGGGTGAAATCCTTGCCTCGGTTGAGCCGCTGGCGTACCCGTATTTCAGATATAATCGAAAGCTGAAGGCCATCTGCACCCTTGTTTCCTCGCTGACTAGAATGCGGCCGCACAAGAGCAATACGGTATTATCGGTTTACCGTGAATATCTTCTGGAAATTGATAAACACCTCCTCGTGTTTGTGCATAT
The DNA here is from genome assembly GCA_907163375.1 of Prostheceraeus crozeri. NCBI lineage: Eukaryota > Metazoa > Platyhelminthes > Polycladida > Euryleptidae > Prostheceraeus > Prostheceraeus crozeri. The sequence goes on along the minus strand of CAJQUW010006039.1, from coordinate 175,305 downwards.
CTTATTAAAGAAAAACAGCAAAATTTTCGAGCATATTTATTGTACTCAGTAAATGATATTCTCCATTTCTCCAAGCAAGCTCACTGCCCATTAGCAGATCACACATTAGATAAGCAGTTTTCATATGTAGAGCAACAAGTGTTATTGATTGTATGTAAAACTTCCTCTTCAATCGAACTTTGATTAAACTAAATTTCGTTGTGATGTAAGGAATATAAAGAATACTATTCATTAACTTAGAAATTATATGTCTGACTGTCGGCAGCATATGTGAATGGGTAGTACTGGGATCGTTTCAATGTTCGGTAGAATTTTCTCAGTTATATATTTTTCAAAAATGCTTTAGCAGTATATCTTAATGATATAAGTGACCCGAAATCTATAAAGAATAGGATATCATAAGAAATTTTTGGCCCATTTAGTATATTTCGGTACTCCCATTTCTTTCACTCATCTTTAGACTCATGGAAAAGTGGAGGTAGGCAGGATAGGAGGGTAATGAGGTTTTGTCAGACGGAAATTCTTAAGGTATGGCGAAAAGGGAGTTTGTCCTTGAAAAGCGGATTTCTGTTCTCCTTTGGTTTAGTAGAAGTCCAGAGTTTAATGTGAAGACTGCCTTTGAGTAAATTAATCACCCTCTACCCTGTAATGAGTACAGTACACTAATTTTTACCCATTAATCATTTTTCTTTGTGTTAATAAGTTAAGAAAAAGCTTGGATCTCTTCTTTTCTTTAAAAAGGATTATTTACATTCGGTAGGTAATAGTTTATCCACTAGAGAGCGTGTTTCCCTGATGATCCCAGACAATATTTGATATTCGATTCGCCCTTATCATTAATGATGCTGCTAAAAACATTCCTTAACGGTCAAGTTAAAAGATTGACAGGTAGTTGAAACTACACCATTTCCATGTGGCTTCCACTTATCAAAGGATTCTCGATTCCATCTTCAAAGTTCAGATCTGTTCATCTACCTGCTACGGCAACGTGTTGTAGTTTTTTTCAATTTGCTGGACTGTCAGATTTACGTCAGACAATCTAGAAGGAAATATTGCAGGAGAAATCAGAATCCTGAATATGGTCAATGCTAATCATACAATTAACGGAGAGTGGGTTGTGAGTGACAGCTTAGAACCAGAACTTGAATACGTGAGTAGTACATGAGGATCTTTGGGTGTCTCGAGCGGATGACTGACCGAATGATAACATCTTTGCGGTCAAATGATGCAGAGAAGAATTTTTCTGGTCATGAAGATAATATCAGAGTCGTGTCGAAAGACTAGGAGTTGGAGAGCCCGCTTTGTGTCATGTATCAGGCAAGGAGAGATATTTATCTACCGTGTTTGATTTTGAAGGAGCCCCCGTGTTAAGTCTTATCCTTACCTGTATCTCATTTGATGTGGGAAAGTCTGTTGCGATGCATCCGTCTATGATAACGGGACTGGCTGTTTACTACCAGTGTATTTGAAATGAAAATTTGCCGTCATAGAATACAGAATCATTTCTTAAGTTAAGATAATGAAGTCATGACAACATACAAACCCGAGAACCAAAATAACTTTCGCAGGCAATCTATGAGGGTTTTATTTTATTCTAAAATACAAATGAATAGTTCTTTCAGATTTTCGAAGAAACTTGTTTTGCAATTGAGAAGTAGCTATCTCCGTTGAGAGTCAGTATATTCAATGTTCTCACATTTAGAAAGCGACATTAAATGTAGAGAACTCAACATTTTTTAATTATGTGTCGATCAAGGGTTTCAGTAAATCTCAATGACTTTAACGGAGTTGCCTGGGTTGGAGAGACAAGAAAATGCAGAATACTTAACGAACTACAAATAATGCAAGTTTGCAATGCCAGTCCATATGTTGCATGGCCTAACACTGTTGAATATATCGAAGTTTGGTGACTCTTTTTCAGTAACTTATGCATTTAATCAGAATATTATTATGTAGCTATAACAGTTTGCTCTTTTGTTGGAGGGACCCCGTTTGCCTGATGCAAAGCAAAATGCTACTTTATTCACCGATCAGCGCTAAATGGGCGGTTCAAGCCTCGTGAAACATAATGCCAGTGCCTCCAATATCCAAACTGCCGGCTTTCAAACCGACGTTGACAAATGTCAATAACTGAATCATATAATTCGTACTTGCATTCTGACAGTTTTAAAACTCAGATTTCAACGTAGAAGGCAAGCTCATGGAAATCAGATCAGTTATACATGTATATACCGAAAGAAGGAGCTTCATTTCGACTTTGTCATTGTCTAGATAGACAAATCATCGACATTGTTATTTGGTCACTAAAGATAGATGTGCTCATTGTCCATTATGGATTGAAATACTTAAGTCATGGATGAGAACCGATCAAAGCTGTGTAGTCTCGCATCTCTTTGAAAAATCTGGTTCCGACACCACTTGTACGGATGAGAGTCTCAATTTTGTCGTGGTAGCAAAATGAGACTATAAACGTTTCTCATTATTGATCTTTGTTAATGTATTAATTATTGTTACTATAATTCATAATGTTTTGTGTATCCTTCGTTATATGCTTTTGTGACAGGATGAATCACAGTCAGACTTGTAAGTGGGCCGGGCTTCCCTGGGCCTGAACATTTTCGATACAGCGGATCCGGGCCGGTCCTTTTACAAGTCTGATCACAGTTACAATTTTTTGTCCCATATTATCTGTCAATGTCGCATCAACAATTATATTCGTCTCAATAATATGTGTCTATATCGATTACTGATCTATTAACTATTCAGAACCAGATTTCGTTTATAAGTGTATATACATATATACATAAATTTAGATCAATCTTTGTGCATGTATGTCCATTTTTAGACCTAACATGTTTAATTGTCTCATTAGCGCAGATTGATAATAATTTATTTATTTATCGACACCGACGTTCTTTATAGATGGCAACTGAATCCCACCGTCATAGTTGATTAACATTCTAGTGAGTTGATTAGGAATGTAGGTAGTCAGTTGGACAAGAGTGTTAAATTATCTGGGGGATTAGTGAAAGAACAACCTTGCACTTTTGCGTTGGATTTAAGACAGACGAACAATGCCAATTAATGAGCATTTGAATCAGTACTACCTCCTTAAGTTCAGATGAGAGCAGTGGTTGTTTACGGCTTGGTATGAGTACATGAAGCGCTTAATTATGACCTCAAACTCAAGTGTTGACATTGAACTCCTGACGTCGAGGTCACGATAGTGGAATTCATCAAGTCAACGTAACAGTTCTCGATTTTGGCACATTAATCCCGAACTGATTATCTAATTACTCCTCTCTTTTAACAAAAGTTTGACTCTTTAGTCAGTTAGGGAGTTTGGAACCAAAACGTCATTTAACGCGCTATCGTCTTCATTATTCCTTATCATCATTGAACAGCAGGTTCGTCGTGCTTTAATTGCCGTGGTGGCAGCGGCAGCCTTTTCTTGCAGATATGAGAGTTTTGCAGTAAGAAACTACAGCTTTTCGTCATTAGTTTTTTTTCTGATGCTTTGTAAATCTAACCCATTGTTCCATTGGATCTGATATGATAATTTTTCGCAATATTTTTGTCTCAATCCTAATCTTCTTTTTGGCATCGAGGCAAGGATGCAGAAATAAAATGCAAGACATGTAATTTACACAAATAAAATTATGATGCAAATGCAATTGGATCATCAGGTTCTTCAAGCAAGTTTACTCAGCATCCATTCGACTCTGCGTGAAATATCTAAAAATTAGATAGATAAGCGTCGTGTTCTGTCTGCTGATAGAAATTACCATTATTATTAACGTTTTTCACACTACTATTTGGATGCAATAACACGGTTTGGCCTGGGGTAATTCACTATCAAAATTCACTTTCTTAAGACAGCATTCTCTCAGATGATAAATCCTAGGTTGAATTGATTAGAAATACACAAATGCATACGTGTGATATTGTGATATCCACATAATTGTTGATGAATTTTATGTCTTTCATACTAAGCTGTTGGTTTTCATTTCTGTTGTTCTCCCCATCACATCCAATTTCATCCAATAAGCTTAATGCAACCACAATATAGCAAAATTGCGTGATATTGTAAAGTATGGGTTACATGGTCATTCAAGTATATAATCAGTGTTTGTATTGGGATTCGAACAGCAATATTTCGATACTTGGTGCCTCCTGGACACGCAAACTGTATCACTAGACTGCTAACGATTAATGGTTTACTCTAACAAGGAGACAGAGAGTGAAATTGAAACTGAAACGTAGACGCCATTCAACACTTTATGTCAGTTATCATCGATGAGAGGACATTGGAGATGTATTCAAGCTCTTCAAACTAGGTAAATACATACTCTGCTCCATGGAAAATTGATTTCACAAACAGTGCCAAAACTTACCATTTTCACTGTAACTTTTTCTACCTCACTTGGTCTTATCCCAACATCACTCACACCCCATGAAAAAGTGTCACGCAACTTTTGTGATTTCAAATCTACTCAACAATCGCTCTAACGACACACAGGTGAGCGAATATGAACTTTAAACAGAAATATTATCTTTTTATGCTCAAAACATTTTGGTTTGACTTGATTTTTGCTCTATTTCGTTTAGGCCAATGACATTGATAGGTCAGCAAGTTTTTGAGTTGTTGGAGTATTTCTTAACATTATGTTGTAATGGGTTCGGATTAACTCTCGTCTGAAATTGCTCTCAAATCATGATTCATTGCAATATTCCGAGGAACAGCAATTAACAATCTTCCGGGTCAAACGTAGATGCTTGCTTACATGTCGATGTTCACCACCATGTCTACCACCTCAACACAGATTTGCTTGCAGACCGGGCCTGCACCAGATGCTTTGAACAAAAGCAAGCCTAGACCGTGCCTGAAGAGCCATTTTCACTAACCTGTAGGGCATTTTGATCCAAATCAATATACAGTATGTTGAGGTTAATGTGACGTACATACTGTATATTCTTACTGCTATATACTGCTAGTATTCTAGATGTCCATGATACAATGAGGCCTTGCACACATCCAGTTTGCTTCTTATTTGCATATGCACGAATCAAAAGCAGCCGCTGTCGTTCTTCAGCAACCCTTAAAGTGAAACGCTGATTTCTTCCCTGACAGTGGGTGTCGAACCCCGAACCTACCATACGAGTTTCATTTCCGCGATGGCTTTGCCAACTAGAATAGCCATCCTTCTGAAAAAAAGAAGATGAATCGGGAATATTCTAAGAGTTATAAATGGCACCAGAGTGCGTCATCATCTATTGTTATCTCTCATCTTGGATATTATAGCTGGGATTGATGAAAAGATGACAAATAAATGAGTAATTCATAGTCGGTTACATGCAGCTGTCTATCTTCAGACTATGTTACATGTTTGCCAGTCAAGCAACGCCAACTCATCCGTCATGTAACAAATTGCTATAATCAACTCTTGATTGATATGTTCCTCATTTAAAATCAGTTGACTCAAGCTAATTACTTGAATCTTGCATTTTCAATCATTTATGCAGTATTCACAGGCGCACTAAGTGTACAGTGTGCGACAAAATAATGGAAACTCCTACGGTTTTCTATAGCGGTCAGATCCGGAGAAGCGGGAGGCCAGTCCAGTACAGTGATGTTCAATTCAGACAGAGCATTGAGAGATGCACGACTCACGTGGCAATGTGCATTATCCTGTTCATAAATGCCATTACCACCGGATGCCACTCATTCAGCTGATGCCGAGCTCTATTATTGATAATTTTATCGATGTACATGACCGAATTCATGTTTCCTTCCACCACGTGGCATCTCCCGGTGCCGTATAACGAAAAGCATGACCACATCATAACCCGGACCGGGCGTTTAAACGATTTCTCGAAATGAAACCCTATAGAAAGCATATAGCCCCAGTAAAACTGCGTCTGAGAATGCAGAAATGTTAATCAAAACAAGAACTGATTTCAAACTTTTGAAAGTTTGGAATAACGATGACGAACTTAATCAAATGTTAAGACGTATTGAACAGTTTATAAATCATAATGGTGGGCAAACTGAATATTGACAGTTTCAAATGATTTTTGATGATAATGAAGTAATACTGAGCTTTTTTAAACATTGCAATGTAAACTTACCCTGAAAAATAGCTTCTTTTTCATCAGTATGTAAAATTATAGGAAATTCGAAAGTGTTTCCATAATGATGTCCCGCACTTTAGTAGAGTTATGATTTTGGTGGTTAGATGCAGCACAAACCTAGAAATTGGTTGACATCATTGACAAAAATAAAATGAAATGATTAGTTTCCTTCGTTGCGTAATTTTTCGTAATTTGAAAAGTCAGATATTGCAGAAACATTAAAGCATATAAACTTGTATATTAACTTCCCTTAAACTTGGTTATTTTCAATATTTCTGTAAAAATAATGTAGGGAACTATGCTTTGTTGATAGATCATCTTCTTGAAATGTCATTATTTGTTTTAAGTATGCACTTGAATTGTGACAATCTTGCATGTATAATTTATCATGAAGTCTCGGAAATACATGTAGGCCTGATGCATCTAATTCCTCGGGGCATTGAGTAAAATTTTGATATGAAATTAAAAAATAGTGCAACGTGTTTGAAGAGTATCAGAAATGCAAGAAGTCATGCTTATTGAGTTGCTTCCCTATCACGATAATTGATGTAATTAATATATAATTAATGTCACGATAAATTACAATCTGACATAACCATAGACAGTAGTTGACTGTATGGAGACTAGACTGATTACATGACTGTAGATTACCAAAACATTCGAATAATAGCTGCAAAAGCTTTTTCATTGTTAACTGATTCACCTTGATTCATTTTGGAGTGCCTCAGGGGTCTTTGTTAGGTCACCTCTTATTCATTCTTCACATGTCTGTCGTCGTACGAATTGCTCAAAACCACGGTTAACAGATCAATCTCTTTGCTCATGATGCTCAAATAGATGAATTCCGCCATCCGTCTCCGACTGCTCAAATTGCTTGGGTGATCATCATTGACTGGTTTAATTCAAATAAAATACTGCTGAATCAGACAAAGACACGGTTTCTTTAGATACACTCAAATAGGCGTCGAAATCCTGATGCGACCATACAGATTGCAGCACGTACTTGGAATGATCTTACCCGGAAAATTGACACTTTGGAAATTGGAACCCCCCCCCCAAAATTGACAGTTCAGGAACAAGTTAAGGAAAATTTCTATCGACTTTCTTTTAGTTTCTATGTTTTCTTTCTATCAATCTACGCAAACTGGGCTTGAAGTTTTGTAACAAAGTGCCACTTAAATGAAATTAAAAAATTTGAAAGGATATTGGCCTTCGTAGTAGAGCGCATGCTATCGTAGACAGATTCTGCTTTCATATTGCATTTTTAATCTCGTTCTGTATTATACTTGCGCAATAAGAAGTCAGTCTGCTTCTGTTTCTAGTTTAATGTGGTTACAATATTCAAAAATTAATTCATTTACAGACATAAAAATCGCACCAACTGTATAATTGAGCATCAATCAGTAGATTAGTTTTTTTAGGAGAACGTATCAACTATCAATGGAAACGTATCAATTTACAAGCTCATAAGCACCAGTGATCGCGTATCATTGAAATACCTTGCGTCAAAACATGAAAAACGCAGTTCTTGAATGGCAGAAATAAATTCATATGAGGACTGATAATGTTCTTTTCATGGAGTTAGAGTGTAGTTATTTTATTAAATGGAGAGACAAGTGCGGTATGCTAGGTCAACCGTGGTCAACTAAATATTAACAAAACAGAAGAAACGCTGGTGGCTTTAAATTGTTCACTTGATAAGCTTCAGCACCGCTTGAGAACAATGGGCTTAGCTTATTTAATGGATTTGGTTTCTTTTATGGTTGTTAGAGATATGAAGTTAGATTTCCAGATGAAAATGGTATGGCTTTATAACAAAAAGGTTGTAAAGAAGCGCAACGAGTAAAATAGCGTAGTAAATGATAGGATAGTTTGTGAATCAAAGACTTCTAAGCTTTAGTATACGTATTTAATCATACAACATTACTACCGTCGGTAGGAAAAAGAACGTATTTCGAAATACGTTGTTTTTGCTGCCAGTAGTTTAAATGACTATTTGAACCTCGAACTTCTATATATTAAAAGCTTATATTCATACCATAAATACCAAGGTTATGAAACAACGTATTTCACAGTAACTATCTTTTCCGTACTGGAATAAAGTCGTATTTCGTTTTACGCTGTTCTTCTTTCTCGCAATCCAAAAAGATGGGTATGATACGTTGTTTTTCTCGCCATCATTTCAAATGAGGTTGCTGAATAATGGCAGGTAAAACAACGCAAAAGAGTGAAATAGCTCAAAGTAAGAAGTTCAAATTGACAGTAAAGTATTAACTGGCAGCCTACATCACAATGAATCGATATTTAGTGATAATTGCATCAATTATCAATCATTTTCGATGAAAGTATCTTCTTGATGTGTGCTTCACAAGGTTTTTCATTGGATCTCGTTCAGTAGGATGATTAGTCACCGTTTCAATCGGCTTTGATGTTTGGTGATATCTCTACATTTTCCTAGTATTTGTTATGTAGTGTATGTATTATATATCCGCCGCTGTTCATGATCTCACAGTTACCGATGGATAATGTCAAATCAAGCTAACCAATTGAACAGACTAATTGCGATTTTCCAGCTTCATTAGCTTCCCACAAAGCTCGCTAATTGTACTTGAAGGAAACCCGACAAGGTGAAATGCAAATAGACCGATAGATAAGATGACGCGTGCGAACGGATGGCGTGTTTAGGCAACTACCTCAGGTCAATGAGTTTCACTTAGATGTTTTGGTGTTGCAATTCCATAATTGTAGCAAAAATAATGGATGTATGATTCCCATGGCCCAAAGTGAGCAACAAAAAAATTATTTACAAACAGGAAATATATGTTCGTCATTAAAGATTTGTCTGCGTCGGTTGTCGTGATTATAAGTTGATGAGAACGGATGTATTTTTCTTGTATCTGTCGGTGGTACCTCTAATTCTTATACTTCTTTGACCAATCCTAGACATGACGCCATGCTTGAAGTCATTCATCCTTCTCGCGCAGCAAGTTGTAATTAGAAACTTACTCCTGGCGGCCAGTCTCGAACACTGAACCCTGTGCACATCATGACGTTAATGTGGTTGCTTTACCAACTAACCTAGCCAGCCACCTCTCCGTAAATTGGATTGTTATAAACATGGATAGCCGTTTCTGTTTAATTGTTAAATTAATTTTGCAGTGTAGAGATAAATAAAAAACACCATATTTTGCAACTACATGTAGCTGCATAATAGATTGTTTTCTCCATGTGATCTTGCGTGTCGGTTTTCGATCTGTCAAACAGCTAAATGATAAATAATTACTCTCGTTATGTTTCCAATCTGCCGTTGGCAGCAGTAACTGTACTTTTACATCAAGCAGTCCAATTATTCATCCGAACAAAGGTAAATAGTCCACTTGCAGTGAAGGTGGGTGGGTAAAAGAATAATTAAGTCAATATGTGGATGTTTATTTCGTCTCCTCTCCGTCTTCTTAATAAACATATCGGCTGGACGGGAAATGCTATCTTCTGCCTCAGTTTCCCGGCATTTCTCGACGTACGTCTGTTCGTAGAAAAACGAGCAGAGAAGGCAACAGTGTCTCAGCTTTACGTTCCACTGACATCATAGGCAACTGTTTATTTTTCATACCAGGTGCAGAAGCACGCGGTGACACATGTATAACTGGAGACAAACCGATGATATCCTTCACTTTAAATTTCCGTGACGCTATGCTTGAGCTCGATGCCAATATTTTATGCCACTCGTGCAATTTGAGACAGAACCTGGTGAATATATACGTTCCTTTACATGAGCAGCTGCAGCGGATAATGTTGACAGAAATGTTTGAATCATTGGGAAACGGTGTGAAAATTTCTTTCTGCTTTTAAAAGTCTTGCTTTTTTTGACAAGGGAATGTCTGAAGATTCTGAGCAAGATATAATTTCTCACTCATGAAAACATTTTTACCATGGAACAAGACAGAAATATGACTCCATGAGAACAACAGTGTGTTCATTTAGTAGGTGGACCGTGACTCTGAAGTTAACAGATCAGATACAGAGTATTATCACGATTACTTGATGTGCAATGAGTCAGTGAATAAAATTTGCTTGAAAAAACGCAAGTAAAGGCTACTAAGAATGTCAATCATCTACTTTCCGTTGATGACTTAGTTCCTTTAACTTAGTTTCTTAAATTACAGATGTAAGAGCATTGGATGGTCATAGAAATTATTTTAGACCAGTGAACTTATATGGTCAGTCGTTTAAGTTAAGCTAGATACCAATACCTTATTAATTAGTTTAACCTGTAGAATGAGTTGAAGCTAAGTTTTTGAAGTTCAATTTAACTTTCAGAAATGTGAGGTAGCAAAACGACTGAAGAATCTTAACTGAGACAGGCATTACAAATGCAGATAGAATTATGAGTCTTGAATTCACACAATATCCCAACTTGAAGAAAACGCAAAAGGAATGCTAAAAGATTGATAGCTACAGTTTTCACTATTCAATGATAAAAATCAGAAATAGATATGATCGGTAATTAGACTGCAGCAAACACGCAAAGCCTGATAGCGGGGGACGAGATCTGGGCATGCAAATCATAGGGATCCTCACATGCATATCAACAAGTTAATTAAACGTGGAGTCCTAAACATATTTAGTCTAGGTTAAAACTACATATGCTCTACCTGGAAAGTCACAAGCGAAATTGATTTGAAAACATGATTGTTTTTCCTCATTTTTATTTTGGTCTCATACTCGATTCGAAGCGGCAGGAGAATGCCTGGTTTCTTAAAGCTGTGATGTTTGGATACTGAGTTCCAGAATTTTCCTCAGCACTGTAACCAAATTACAAAAACTTCACACGAAATCATGATTTGAAAAACATGATTTCAAAGAGCTCTTACCATCACCTCGGGTTTAGAGAGAATTCTGTTGAGAGAACCATCACTGACATACAAATGAAAAAGCTGCATATCTTTACTTCATTAAACAATATTAGGAATCGGTAAATCGACAACAATGAGCTCGAATTACGGTGTCTTTGGTAATGTTTGTTATCCTTGCAATGAAAGTTCCGTTGGAATTTCTGAACTAAATCTAACATTGTTGCTTTTCGATTTTCAATCATAAAGCTGAATATATGGAGATGACTGACATAGAATTTCAGAAATATGCAATTCGAGATCGTTCGACACATCAGCACTGATCTTTGAGCTATTTTTCCACTCTTTGCTTGATAGTTAGCGCCGTCGCAAATCGTATCGAGTAAAATGGCATTTCTCTAGCAATGATGATGGGCGCTTGCGCCTCTATCGTTTGCCCCTCTTCCTCTCACCCTACGGCACGCGGCCGCTTCCTTATCTTGTCTTCTCCTTCTCGGCTTCTTGTCCACATTACGAACTCGTGTTGGACGAAACCGCTTGGCGCCGGCGGGGTTGCCCTCTTGGGTGATGATGACTGCTGCTGCTATCAATTTGCCGACCGTATGCGCCAGACAATCCTTCTCCTGTCCAACTCGAGACTCTCAAGACAGATTTACTAACTAGCAAAACTTCGCCTGGGCGTTCGCTGTGTAACACTGTATTTTAATTAAACATAATTCGTGCGCAAATGTTACTACTTTCCTATCTCTTGGCGTGCGCGCTCCATAGATATGGATACGAGTGTGGTATCCACTTCAGTCTGTGTTAACATTTTTTGCCTGTGTTGAAGTTTTGATGCGATTGCCTCTGATTTATTAACTGACTGTTTATTTGCGCACGCTTTAACGCAGCTTCTTATGATTACGGTGGAGAAGTGACCGTGTTTTACCTGCTTGTTTGGACTGGTCCTACAAGCACGTGCGGCAAAACTAACCGGAGTTTCTGTGTAGACGAGAGGACAGCTGGGGCCAAGGTCATTCACGGTCATTCTATTGGCCCTTCCATCGGCCATCCGAGTTCAGAATGTCTGTTGACGCATGGACGTCTCTGGCTGACGTAGACAGCGGACACTCGCACAGTAGAGTATCATGCTGATAGCGCCGATGTTTTTTACAGTGCGAACTGATAGTTGATATGTGGTGACCCATGGTTAGTCAAAGTGCTGGTGCTGCTCAAAGATAAAATTATCATTGTTTATTAATTACTCAGCATGCAGTTTTTGTCTCACATCGAATTCGAATTCAAGTAGTCAAGCTAAGCACTTAATTTTCTGTTTGTAGAACACTCTTGTCTCATGAACAACGGTTACGACGGCATGGACGGTCTTGTTGCTCCAATGCAACAGCTGCCAGCCACCGCCTGGTCCGACTATGGTATGTGTGGTTCAACCACCCTTGCTCCTTCTACTATGCCTCCTCATTTGGTTCCTGCTCCTGGTCACGTTCCAACCTCGCACCATGCACCTGTTCATTCTCCGTGGACCAATATCTACAGCGTCAACAACAACAATTTGGCTCCCAACTCTGACCCTGGTCTCTCGTGCTCTCACCTAGTGCAAACTAGTGTCACAGGGCCCCTCTCTCCTTACCCCTCTGTATCGGCAGCCGCTTCAATCACCTCCCAAAACTCCCCTGTGAAATCAGGTCCGGGGAAAGCCAACCGGAAGCCTGGTGCAGCTTCAAAACGAAGGCGGGGAGTAGGACCCGGTGTACGGCCTTCACCAAGATCCCCTTCGAGCATTCTGGTAGGCGGCGAAGAGGTTGGAGCTACTGGTGGAGTTGGAGCTGTACCAGCTCTCGGCGCTGTTGGAGCATCCACCGGAACTAGTACCGGCACTGGCGTAACCGCAAGTGGTAGTCACAAGAGTTGTGTTGTGTGTAGCGATCGAGCGGTCAACAATAACTTCGGACAAATCACCTGCGAGTCGTGCAAAGCATTCTTCAGGAGAAATGCCCACAAAATGGAGGTGAGTCTCATGAATTCATCAAAAATATCTGCTTCTCGATGTTGAAACAGAATGAATCTATTGCATGACGAAGCGGTTTTGTAAGTGTCTGCCAACAGATAATTATTGCTTGCAAAAAGTATTATTGGAGGGTGCTTTTACAACACGGCATTTTTACTCTTTTTGACACTTCAACGTAATTGACCAGACGACGTTAGATCCTGATTTTTAGCAAAAGTAGCAAAAACTTCTCAAGTAGTTTATGGTCGTCGATGTAATAGTTTAAGTAAATCGTTGAAGACGTATTTTCGGCGTCCAGCGCCTTCGTTGGTCGATCTTACAATAGAGTTAACGCGAAAAACGCTATTGTTAGATCGACCAACGAATGCGCTGGACGCCGAAGATCTGTCTTTTACGATTTACTTAAACTATTACATCCACGACCATAAACTACTTGAAGAGTTTTTGCTACTTTATTTTTCTAAAAATCTCGTGACACTGTTCATTAAAAAAGTGATTCTTAATCTTGAAGATTGCCGTTTTGAATAAATTCCAAGATGTATGTGATGTATTCCCACATATATTATCCTGCATTATAATTTGGAAATGCTGTTTCCTGTGTACTTTGAATTGTGGTTCTGGAATTTCGGGATGACCCTATAAGACTCGCGAGTCACAGAGTTCGTCTGTGATTACAAAATGTTGGTTGAAGTCTATTCATATTGGATGTCAATTCAGATTGAACGCTTCTTCGAAGAATTGAAAATGTGCAGCATTCATTCGGAGGTTTTCAAAATTAATTGTTCTGTTGATGATTACTTTTCAAATCTGAGAATAACAAGTTTTGAAATTCACTGTATTCAACTGGTATCAGTTTTCTTAAATTAACCTGTCAGCATCTAATCCAGGATTACCTAAATAATTTGAATCCGAGTTTCTTGATTTCAGGCAGCGAATGTCACTTGTCACTACAAATATTTTTGGCTACAATATTTTAATTTTTCACACACACACGTGTTTGATTGTGTTTTCTTCACATCATGTAGTCGATTGTTTATCTTCAAAAAATGATTTTAATAAGCCAAGCAATAATTTTCAAATTTTTCTGATATATTTACTTTGTATTCAAGATTATTATTTGGTTTATGAAATTAAATTGATTCATAAATTATTTCTAAGGTTCTAGTTCAACTGTAAGCATTAACAAATTAGACTGACTGCCGAAATACTGTAATGCCTTTTGCATCAGCCAAATACGTTTTGTTATTCATTTAATTTTTGTCAATTCCCGAATACATGGCAAAGCCTAGAAAATATATGCGTATCATGAGTTATTCGTAAAATATTGGTTTTATCATGTCATCAATCTAATTGCTGCTTCATCATGCGATTGTACTTTGTACTAACGTAGTTGAGGTGACACAGTTTGCACTGTATCTACGAGACCGCTTTGTCATATTAAAGTTATAATTGATTTATATTTCTTGATCGACAACATTTAACATGCGGCCTTCGGCGGCAGTTGAATAAATCTTTAGCCCGACAGTCATTTGGAGCGCATGACATCGAGTGTTGATTGTCGAAGGACTTTTCACATGTTCACGTAATTGCGCATGAATTCACGTAAATGCATTTTGAAATCATCTCTTCTCGCAAATATGCTATCATATGGTTTTCACGGATCTTGATCAGCCCATCGGTGTCAATTTGATTGACAGCATTTTCAATGTATTTTTGTATTCGTTCTTTTGGTTCTTATGAGGTTTCGGTCGGCTAGGGTTGGTCCTTCTATAATATTTACTGAAAGTGATAAATTAATCATGATGAAACTGTTCTCAAATATCTTTTATAACATGAAATGTAGGATCACTAGTTAATATAGACTGCAAATAATAGGTTGTCATTAAATTTATCAATTATGTAGCAAGCGAGGAATACCCAGCTCGCTTTTACGAAGAAGTGAATAGCTTTTGTAACAGAATATGCTGATGTACGCCTATTTGAAAATTTGAATCAATGAAATCATGTGGCAGAAAGTTAAAAGAATGTCCTCAGACTTGAACAATTTAAGCACAGAATTCCTCCTGTGTTTCGTCCTGCTAGGACTGTGAGACAGAAGTTTCTCATTTGAATTTGGGTGCCCAAATGATGGTCATGTGAACAATAAAGATTAAACTATCGGGTCGTCTTATAAGGGCTAGCAGCGAACTGATGTTATGTATGCAATGTTTAAATGAACTATTTAAACACATCACTCAACATTGCCTAACATCAGATCGTCGTTTTGGGATTCGCTGTCTTGCTCATTCGCTCATGTATGACTGAGCACATTCTCCAACTGCCATTGGGCTTATCCTACCATTTGCATTTAGCTTTTGAAAATCGTTCAATATTTAGGAAAGTCTAGTAGTGTTGCACGATTGTACGCTCGTATTCGTCAACTGATGCAAATGATATGATAGCAAATTGATCCGAACAACATCGGTCAATATAACCACCCCAACTAGACATGCGAAAATTTGCATCCATACATGAGTCAGTGCGTTTGCAACACTGCGTCTTGCATAAATGTGTTATCTCATAACTTATTGAATACCTTGACAGTCTCTCAAATTTTTGCAGTCGGATCGTAGTCTATCGGTAAATTGCGACTCCAGAAATGATCGTTTTGTTTCTTCTAAGTTCAGGAGCAAGTTAAGGAGAGACTAAAAAAATTTAACAATACACAATGTAACTGGTATGCTATTGCATTTAGGGTCAACACGTTTATTGTGCATTTTGACCTTACGGTGACACCCATCAAATCACAATTAACAACATTTGAATTTTCAAAAGGGGTAATTCTGGTTAATTGTCTTTACTAGTTTAATACAATAATTGAACTCTTAAAAGGTCCTTAGTCAGCTCAAGTGATGTCTTTCATATTTTAGTAAAGGCTGCTTATCATAATTAGATGCTATTATATTATACTCTACTGCAATGGTGGGCAATGACAGGTCGTCTATCTCGCTTCTTGAGTGCGCCCACGCTAGTCTCACACGGCGTTTAAAGTCCGCGATTTGTCTAAAGTCATTTCAGTTTCATAGGTCTATCAGAATTTCGACCCTTATTTTGCCACTAATATATTCTTGGTGATTTTTCTGGCATGTAGAATAGGCATCTATTGCAATGAAACGTGCATGTTTCATTTGAAAGGAAATACATGTCCTTTAATTCGCCGATTTTGTGCATGATACCAACTGGATAGCTAGATAGAGAAATTAGTGGTTGATAATTCATCGAAGATGTTTGGGATGATGGCTGTTTTAAAGTTGGATGAAAATTCGCATGATTGTGAGCACACTGCCGAGAATGCTTGCCTCGTAAACTGCCCTTTGCATGCGTTTGTGTTAGTGTTGATTGTTACACTGAGTAAAAGTTTTTCCGGAATTATGCCATGAAGTATAACTTTTTAAATCTCAATCTTCCTTGATGTTTATTATAAAATGGCATTCAAAATGAATTGTCTATACTTACGTACATGTTGTAAGTTGCCTACATTCGCCTTACGTACGAACAGTCTACCTAGTCAGACTGGTGGAGCATGGCAATACTCTCAATCCGGATGCCCTTTGAATCTTCTTCCACCAGCATTCTCGGGGTTCGACCACATGACCAAAAGATCGCAAGGCCAATCACTTAACCACTGTGCCACAGAGTCCACTCCAAAGTCCTATGTTCATTATATGCCTATGCGAACTCAAATCTAATAAAACTTATGCATGTCTATGGTTGTCTCCGTGGCATAGTGGTTAACTGCTTGGCCTTATGATCTTTCGGTCCAGAGGTCGAGCCCCGAAAGTGTCATTGGAAGTCGTCAGGAAGGGCATCCGGACTAAAAGATCACAACTCTCCAAATTAAAGTCTGACTGTCAGCACCGTCCAGACCCCCAGTAAGGGGGAGTAGAGACGTTAAAACAAAACATCATAATCATCATGCGAAGGAAGATGAGAGATTAGAGAATACAGGTGATAATAAGAAAATGAGTATGATATTCCGCGATATACGTCCGGTGCTATTTACATCATTGACCCAGCGTCCGATTTGAGTTGGGCACCTCTGCTGAAGTGTATGAGAAACTGCAATCAAAGCACATGGCATTAGAGTCGAATTATAATTTCTTCGAAGATACTTCGCGCATTGGATTAAAGTTCTAAGTATTCGATGTAGAGTGGGTGAGTGATAGATGACTGAAATGCGTCCAGAATTCGAATAATTTCCCTCTTCTATATGTCGAAGAATTATGAAGGTATTTCAGTCGGCGAACGCTTTTTCTATATATTGGCGCCATAGTGCGGCGCGGTTTAGAATGCAGTTTGAATTTTTTTACTGACGTCGACACTATGCAGTTGCATTTCTCTCCTACCTTCCTTTGTCTCTGCCGTATCAAGGTTTGCACCTTTTTCTGTCAAAGCATTTACCGCAAATTAACGTTGCACGCTCGCCTCGATTCGGTCACTTGGCACCAGGAGGGACTTGGAGAGTGAATGCTAAGACTCTGCGGCAGACGAGGCATTGATTCTATCGCTGAGAATTTGGCTAATTCTGACGTAGTAATGAGAGTGGGCTTGCTACTCATTATCAACGGAATTTACAGTCGAAATGCTGCTTTACGCTTGACTGATTGTTCGTCGAGGTGTGTCCTATCTTTCTTGATGATACAGAAGACGATCTCCTCTTGCAGTGTGAGACTGTGAAGTGTCGTGAGTTTGACTTTTTATCTGATGTACAGCGTTTTTCTTATTTGCTTCAGGCCTTGCTTCTGTCTGTCGATCAAGTGAATTGAAGTTGTAATATTGTGGGGAATTTGATTTTACATATCAACATTGTTGAGAGGAAGTCTGAAGTTTTTAGCAACACTTCTCCAATTTCATTTCTACAAACATTCTTTTTCGGAAAATGTCAACTGTGCTGTAAAATGAGCTTTTTTATCAAATCAAGGCTGAAGAGATTGAATGAAGAATTTGTCTGAAGAATAAAAATTATTAGTCACAGTCCATTACACTTCCCTTCCTGTTCCACTGCCTTAGGAGAAACTACATCATGCAGATCAGATTTTTAATTAGATTGTGTGTTCGGTTACTAGCTTCTAGGTTTCATTGTGTAATCAAGTGAACATAGAAGAAAACAGTGGGTGTGATGTTATTTGTAATGTCATTTCGATTCCGATTTTCAGGGTTGATGACGCGGCGGTGTTTGATCATGCCCGTAATCCTGTCATATAGCTTTTGTATTCGGAAGTAGATATATTTTCGAGCAATTTGATAAAATATGTGACAGTCGAATAGAAAATGCTTTAATTTATTGTAACTATAGTTGTCTCCGTGGCACAGTGGTTAAGTGCTTAGACTAATGATCTTTCGGTCCAGAGGTCGAGCCCCGAAAGTGTCATTGGAAGTCGTCAGGAAGGGCATCCTGACTAAAAGATCACAACCACCCAGATTAAAGTGTGTCTATGTAATTATCGTTCAAGCCTTCAGTATGGGGAGTAGTGACGCTTAACTATTCATTCATGTTTACTCAATACGCGGTTATTGAATCAACTGGCACACAGGTAGCTGCTGTTGATTAAGATAAAGAACGTAAGGTCCAGGAAAATCGTGCTATAACTGAGTGCTACTGCTTCTAGCCGCTAACCTTCGAAGCAAATTTTTGCTCTGCTCTGCGAACGTTGAGAACTGTATCCAAGTTGGATCATCTGATTTCCCACCAGAAAGCCCTTTTGAGGGAGTCTCCTCTCTCTCTTTTGACTTCTCAGCGGGACGGGACGCTTAATCAATATTGACGTCTGTTAAATGATGATTTTTTTACATTTTATTTTCTTGGTGCTCATTATTTTTGTTATTTGTTTTTCCGCACCTACATGTAGATTTTCTCTTGGGTGTAGATAAAATCGGAACAACAAATCAATTCCGAACAAAGAAAATCTACTCGAAGCTGGTAAAATAGTGCGCCGAACATTCCAGATTTAATTAGAAAGTGGTTAATTTTATCTGTAAGTCAACTTTGTTTCGCCAGAAAGTCATAAAATTATATTCCGAACAAATCAGAACATCTCCGAACAACCAAAGGTAAAAATCTGAACATCTATAATACCACCGAACAATGAGCGCACGGTTTCAAGCGCAAGGAGTTCTTTGTTCTACAGAATTATGACTGACCGATATTGCTTTCCTGCTGTGATTCCCCTGCGCACTACATGTACTACTTTTTCTCTTTGGTTGTTCGGAGGTGTTCGGACTTGTTCAGAATACAATTTCATGACTTTCTTGCAGATTAAAGTTGACTTGAAATTAACCACTTTCTAATCAAATCTGGAATGTTCGAAGCAGCTTCGAGTAGATTTTCGTTGTTCGGATTTTATCTACTCTGTCTCAGTGTACTTTAGTGTCATCGAATTGCAAAGTGGATATAAATGCAGTATATTCAAATAAAAATCACGCTACCATAATTGGAGTAATGAATATTTTACTTGAGAACAGATTATTAAGGATAAACTTTTCCTCCCTGTAAGATGACACACTATGATAGGTATTGCATACAAATGATCCATCTGAAAGCTATTAATGAATTTGAACAATTGAACGCAAAGCCTCATCTTCATTATTTACAAAGTCCATTTCATTGACTATGTGCAGAACAACAGGAACTTTGTTTTATCACAGACAATTTAATCTGGGATGTGGTGTATGTTGTATGATGAAAAATGATCTCATAGATTCCCATAGATTCAGGAAATGTACTTTTCATATTCAATAGGACTTCTGACACATGAAAATGGACAATGCCTAAGTGAGTGGAGCGATGGGGATGGCCTTGGTAAACTAAACTATGCGCCTTTAAGTAATAGTAATTGTTATTTGTACTTTGGAAGCAGTTCAGAGCAATTATAACCTCTTCTATCTCATTTCAAATATGTCTTTCGTAATCCCCGTTACTGAAAGGAAATTTTCTGCTTTCCATTAAGAACTCAACGTTGCTTCCCTGGGGATGCAGTATCCGCCTTCATCTTGCTATCTTTTCACTTTATGGAGCGAGTGTTCCATTGGGAGTATTAAAAAATGAGGAAGAATAAGGGAGTGAAAAACAAGAGTTTTTGAGCCTCAATTTTATCTGCGGATCTTCAGTAATTCTTCATGCTTCGCTCGTTGTATTCATCGGCAGTAACAGCAAGTGGAAACTACAATGTACAGGTCGAGCCAAATTCTTAAATAAAGGAGAAAATAAGTTTGTCAGACGTTCATGAAATGCAAAACTTGAAGCGCGAGGTTGAATTTAGAATGAGTTTCGCTCTTATCTGAGTTATCCATTAGAAACCAGCGGATATATTCTCTCAATCAGACGTTAGTAGGCATAGAAAAACGATCTTACAAACATCAGTCGGAGCTGGAGCTGCTGCGAATGCGGCTGAAGCGAGGAAGTTAGCCAAATACATCATTCTCGCTGACCTCTTTGTAGTCCAACCAGTGGCTGTTGAGACGTGCGGTGCACAGGGGGATTCGAGCAAGACCCTAGAATCTGTCGGGAGGCGTCTCACTATGACAACAGGAAACAGGCGGGAGGCTGTGTGGCTGATGCAGAGAATTAGTTTCGACATCCAGCGTGGGAAGGCGGCCTGCTTGTTAGGAGCACGGAAGCAGGACTTTTATATGAACTTTTTATTGCTTGTAGTGGTCATCCTTTTGTAATTTTTTTTCTTGAAATAAAAATCAGCGTATATCTAACAGCTGTGCCGTCGGCTTATCAACTACTCATCGCTTTTAAAAATTACCTCGACCTTGACATGTTCTGTCAATCACACACACTGCTGGACTGTGTGATAGCTTACAATGTTCCATACTTGTGTGAAATAAAAGGGTTTTTAAGTGGATTTTTTTGGATATCTGCGGGTCTCCAGAATGAAGACTATTTTTTCTTTTCAATGCTCGCTCCAAAGCATGAATGTCCATATAGATTTCATTAACACATTCTCACACGTGAAGAGAATGTTGTGCCTTTATGAGTTGATAGATAGTCTGATATTCAGTTCAGACCCTGACTGGCCCCTCCGCTATTCCGCATCGAATCGAGGCTCTTAACAAGATGAGCTTTCATACCTCCTGAATCTCCTGAATGTTATTTATTATTGACTATGATGAACTATATAAATTGTATTGCATTAACCTATATTAAGAATATTATCAGCCTGGTGTAAATCTTCGATGTGTTTTCAACTTCGTTCTGTCAAATATACAAATATCAGCATTTCATGAGTGCTATCGAGATGATCCAATAGTATACAAGAGAATATATCTTATGCCGCATCAATATAATCTTACTTTATCATGAAACTTTCCCGTGATGTAGAGCAGTGGAGAGAAACATGAATGCAGTTATTCTTCAAAGAATACTAGTTAATCTCTGTGTGTACAAGAAACTTGAGCGGTTTTCAAATCATCATTCCTCTTTGATTCTACTATTTGGGCTAGTAGACTATTTAGTGATCAGATGGCTGCTTCCATCAAAAGCAGACGACCCTGCCCTGACATGTGTTTTGAGTATGGTAACTCGCATAAATGTGTGAGTAACTAATTCTTAATGCAATTGCCAAGGCGATTTTATTCCACATTTGATTTCCTCAACAAGATTTTCACGTGTATGTGCTAATTAAGATGTCGTCTTTGTCATTTTTAAAAAAGATCATTAAGAAGAAGTTATCAGCTTTATTTTTTGGATTGTTTTTCGACATGGTCACGAATTCTGTTTTTTACCTTCCTGACAATGAAATACCAGTGGCAGAAGTGAATCATATTGTGAAGTTCTAAACCCGACAACCTGTTGTCCAGTCATTCAATGTTTGTTTCTGATATTTCATTCACTGTTCTTACTAGAGATCAACAATGAATTTCGAAGACGTTGTGTTCTCATGACAATAAGCCACGTTAACAATTATCAACGTTTCTTGAGAGTTTGAGTTTTCCATCGGCCTGTTGTGATTATAGATTGCTTCATCTCCCTTCATCTCTCTTAAATGGGGATTTGGACGGCTGTGTACATGGCGAATTGAACAGTGACAAATCAAAGGCTAATTGTCCACAAGACATTAACTTTAGCAATACTTGTCAAAAGCTCGGTCATTATGACTTGCTACTTTGGTGACGTATTCGATTGGCGATGATTTGGCTTTCTATCTTTCCATTTCAAACTAAGCAATTGAAGTAGATGAGGAAGCGGTTAGCATTGATGTGCTGAAGGAAAAGTTACAGTCCCAACCTCTATTGACTTGTTTGTCATTTCAAATCAAATTTGATCATCTTTGTCATTAATGAGTAATTGCTCCTGAAGAGCCAGTCATTTGGTCATTGGAAAATACTCGTCAATCGTGATGGAAAGCACATTCTGACTATAAATGGCAAGTTGAGAGGCTATCAAGGTTGGAACCGATCGAAACCGGACCGGTATCTTGGCAAAGCGGCAGCGTGGTCATTTTTTCGTGATGTTTTGATGTTTCTTTGAATAGGTATCAGAATTATTTTCGAGCATGGAAATCGAATGAGCCACTAATTCAAATTGACGGGAGAAATATCTATTAGCAAACATAGAAATAGATGTTCGTGATGTTTTGATATTTCATTGAATAGGTATCAGGATAATTTTTTGCAAGAGAACGATTTTTTGACATACCGGTTTCAAATACCGTGGTATTCATCATCAGTGGCAATAATTCAACAAACGGACAGGATTATATACAATTTTGGACATGAAATCGATGATGAACACATTTAAAAAAGAAACCCGGACAGTCGCAAGGCGAGAGCATTATTTAAAATCGACAGGATTGTCTGTCAGCAAGCATAGAAATAGATTGCTGTGACAAGTGACAGACAATCCTGTCGGTTTTAATTTATGCTTCTTGTCTTGCGACTGTCCGGATCTCTTTTTTAAATGTGTTCATCATCGACTTCATGTCCAAGTTTATATATAATCAACCGTTTGTTTAATTATCGCCGCTGATGATGAACACCACGGTATTTGGAACTTTGCGGCTTCTAGCTTTTAATAATGTGTATCAGGATAAATTGTAAACCCTAATAGAGGAATCGCATTTGGGCGTGATTGGATCTGATTAATCCACGATAGCGTATTTCAATGTACATGCTCTACACAACAGACTATAGCCATGAAAGGTGGGTTTGACCAAGATGTAAAGTGTTGGGATGTTTGTCTGTATAGTTTATCATAGCAGCAATGAACACGAAATCTCCATTTGTCCTCTTTTATCACTACTACCTCAATATTATCACCCTGTTATCACAACTATCTCCAGTAGTCATCTTTCACAGTTCTCTGTCAATAAATTCATTCAACAAAAGCAAATTATTTATTGTTTGAATTTGTTTACCTACTTGAACGCCCAGCGACTTGGAGGAGTACGACATGCCCTTTGGACTATAATCCCCTATACCAGTGGTGGGCAACGCGTGGCCTGCGGGCCACTTGGTGGCCCACCGAGACATATTGGGTGGCCCGCCACCGCTTCTCATATCTCAAGTGGCCCGCTGACATTATTTGAATCAATGATGTGAAAATGATTCACTCCGATTTCGACCTTTGTGAGGTGCATCTAAGGGTAAAGGATCCTCTTTAGAATCTTCAAGACCATTAATTCACAACTAAGTGAGCAATATGATGGCACAAACAAACAGAAATCGACATTCGAATTATCCAACCATGCTCCTTTCATAATGAATATCTTCTCGCACAAGCGCTAAATGGTCATCACCTGCGCGAGTTTATGCTAAGCCACATAGTATTCGATGCCCTGCTGAGCATGTTTCTCTACGTAATGAGGTAATGTCAGTCACATCCACAAAAAAGTCAAATTACCGTTTAATTACGCAAAAGAAAAGCTTCCACGTTTTGTTAAACGCCTGTTTGCTCCTCAGCACTCGCATGAATTGTAGAAAGTAAATAATCATTCCTTAATAGTAAACAAATTACATCTGGTTGCGTACAATGCTGCTGCATGCATTTAGTACATGTGAAATGTTGTTATGTTATACGACCACTATGAACGTACGGTACAGCAGCCCATGTGTGCACTTAAAAATACGGAACAAAAGAATATAAAGCATATAATGCTGCCTTTTAAAATTGGTGGCCCGCGAGCCTTTTCGCAGGCCACTCCTTGTGGCCCGCTATCCCAACTTGGTTGCCCACCACTGCCCTATACCAATGCCATACTTCTAGTGATCCAATTGAAATGAAATATCATACGATAAAATCTAAAATAATTATGATGACTTTGCATGTACATGTCACAGACATTCTAAATCAATAAAATATGGAAACATGTGTTTTCGTGGTCCACTTGCCCTCTCCGGTTTCTGAAGGTTAATACAGAGGAACATTTGGTAGAACAGATTTGTGAACACTCTCTGCATATAGACCACATTCATAGGACCATTTGTCTGGGTCATAAAGTTGATCCACGCAGAGCGGGTTCACTCAAATGTATTATCAGAACGCTACTATGCGACAATCAAACTTTTTCCCGATTTTCGGGAGGATTTCGCCTTAAAGTGTGAGAGATGGCGCGAATAGGAGTAGGCTACCTGATGCCTCGGAATGGAAAAAGTGAAGGCGACAAAGAGAAAAACTTCACTCGGTTTCATATGGAGAAGCTGAGAAGCTGTCAAAGTAAGTCAGGGATAATAGGGTGGCGAGGTGAAGGAAGTAGGTAAGATAGCATTTCGCATTTCGGATTTTGTGGCTTTCCCTCGGCATCTGTCACCTCGATTGTGATGAGTTGGATCGTTTTATCGACGTTCATCTTCATGTTGACATAGGAGCACAGGAAATGGCATGAACACGTGAGCATTTGATTCCTAAATGAAATCGGACTAACTTCGGCAACTTTACTATCTTAGCCTAGCTTTAGCCAGTTGTGAGCCTTCGACATTGCGAAACTTCATTATAGGTGTAGCGGGATGATGACAAAAACGTAAAAATCTCTGATTATTTCGGTCAAAATTTGTGAACAAATCATGAATATTTGCAAGTCTACACTATTCAATGCAAATATGGACAAAGACCGAATTTCGAAATGAAACATGAAATTTGGAAAGTGAAAATTCAAATGTAGACATTTGTTTAAGTAACTCTCTCAATGTGTATCGAGTATGACAGTGAAGGAAGGCTGATTAGAATATAATGTAATCGAAGAGTATTTTATTCGATGAAATGAAAATCTTTTGGGTTCAAAAATGATGATCGCACTCTGTGGTACCTTGTTAACCGGACTTTAACAAGCTCCTCTTATTTGTGAATTGTCCGCCGTTTTAAATCCTGGAAATGGCGTCACTGCTTGGCAATGGTTGAGACAGTTTGTTCAGTATTTTATTGAATTTTAATCAGTTTACCTGCTTTGT
Source organism: Prostheceraeus crozeri (assembly GCA_907163375.1). Lineage (NCBI taxonomy): Eukaryota > Metazoa > Platyhelminthes > Polycladida > Euryleptidae > Prostheceraeus > Prostheceraeus crozeri. The sequence goes on along the minus strand of CAJQUW010006039.1, from coordinate 149,889 downwards.
GTAGGTATTCGTCGCCAGTGTGAGTAGATGCGCTGTAATCTCCGGATAACAGAGAAGTACATATAAGACTGGCAAAATTCTTGGATATTGCACGGTGAAGGCCATGAATAATGAAAGTGAAGATCCTTTTTTGACGTCTGTAGTACTTTCTTTATTGTATTAGATTGAACTGAGTGTGAGGTCTTCTGTGATATCACTCTTTGCTTACTACGCATCGTTAAATAGTGCAATTGAAGATCAGCAAAGTCAAATGTTATGAAACGCAATGATTTGCGATTAGATTTTCAAAATGAATAATCCACAACGGAGACAGATCTTTATCCGTAAATTAATGACATTAAAATTTTCAGTCTATCATGTTTAAGATTCTCCTTTACTTCGATGTTGGTTACAATGTCACGCTATCGAAGGACTGTCTCAACGACATTTGAAAAATACAATTTTACTTGGCCCAAATTCACTCTGAAAATTCTCATTAGTGCAGAATGTTATGGCCTTAGAATTAGGGTGTGTTAAAAGCAAGACAAAAGCTTTGTATTCTTTCTTAACCCAAATTCTCTCTTAAAGCGTCTCATTAACTGATAGTTGGAGGAAAGTCCTTCAACTTGTATCTCAATTGTAAGGAAACAAATCACATCCTCATTTGCAGTGTTTTCAATCTGAGAAGTGCTTTTTGTCGATGTGAAAACATACGAAATATTTGTTTGCACGGTGGAAATATTTGTAAGATATTTTTTGTTGATTTGTTTCTAGTAGTGTTACATGCTTTATTTTCTGGACTTATTCAAATTGCACTGTAGTGAATGCAACCTCTTCAGATATTGACACTGTTATTTACACACAACTCATGTTCTATTGCATTACATGATTAAAAGCAATCTATTCTAATAATTCGACAACTTCAGTTATTGATGGATATCAACACATCGATATTTCTTCAAATGAGTAGCCTCTTTTGTATGTCAAAAATGTAGCCGAGATCAAGGAAACACAGAAGAAGATGACAACTCGCTTACGGTGAATGAGTATATTATTCAAGAGGTCCAGCAGTTTTACTATCTTGGAGACATGCTTGACAGGGATGCTAGTGTAGAGAGATTCGTGAGAACTCGCATTGCGAATACGTGGTCAAAATGGAGGGAACTTGCCAATCTCCTAATGAACAGAGGAATCCCATTGAAATGCCGAGGACAAGTCTGGAAGTCATGCTTAAGATCTGTTCTCATGTATGGTTCGGAAACATGGCCTCTGACAGATGAACTGATGATCACATTGAAAAGACGTGACCTAACGATGCTCCGCCTCATAGCAGGTGTAAATGGAGAGACAGGATCCCAAATGAAGAAATCTAAAACTGTGTGGTCTGAGGGACTTAGAGGTGACGATCCGTAAAAGTAGAGGCCGCTGGTTTGGACATGTGAAGAGAGCGGACAGTATCGTGAAAGAATCTGAAGAGATGGAAGTAGGCGGTCGCCGACCAACAAGAAGACTGAAGAAGTCATGGAAGATCTTGCCTTGGACCGAAACAGCTGGAGACGAGCCATCAACCGTCCAACTCCGTCAGGGAACTCAAGGACGCCAAGCAGTGAGTGAGCAAACTGATTTTGAAGTTCTTCATTGATCAAGTAAAGCATTATCTTCAACCATCTTCTTTTGAGTTCTTGTCATGGGAAAAAGTACTCATTAAATAGAACATCCCAGCGATCAAATCTGACTTTCAACGGTTACAGAACAGCGAGTGATATTCCCATTACCGTGAGCAGATAAATCGCGTCTACCCCCAATCGCTTACCTCAAACGTCGACTGGTTTTGTCGTCGCGCTACTTAAGAGACACAAGAGTCTTTGAACAATAGCCACGAGAGAATTGCATCACTCTTGACCTGGGGTCCTGCTGCATCATTGATAACGAATTATGGCGCTGTTCTGTCGGAATTCACACTTGACAAGGTGACAAAATTTGCTACACCTTCTGCTCACTTGTTTGCTTTCTTATTGTTAATTGTTGACGCTTCGTTGCTCTACTATTCTCACCGCCCACTTGGGGAAACATTATCAATTGCTCAAAGTCGGTAGACAGGTTGTTGGATAAACTAGAGGTCATGATATGCTGTCAGTCAAGTTGTGTACACAGCATAGTTCTGTTACGCAGGGACGACCGACTTGAGATCCGTGAGCATTGTTAATGAACGGGAATCAGAATCGGCGAAGAATCCCAGAATTTACTGCTTCTGTGTTCTATTATGTGTGTCATTAATTCTATAGCTTTTGTTGGTAGAATCAGTTCAGTTCTTTCACCAGAGATTCGGAAGTTGTCGTTGACATTGAAAATGATGATGAAATGGATGGTCTAACGTCGCTAATCCCCTTTATTGGAGGCCTGGACAGTTCTGACATAGGCAGACTTTAATCTAGAGCGTTACGATCTTTGAGTCCGGATGCCCTTCCTGACAACTTCCAATGACACTCTCGGGGCTCGACTTCTGGACCAGAAGATCGCTAGGCCAAGCACTTAACCACTGTGGCACGAAGACCACGTTAAAATTATCACAGGTATAATTGTTTGCAGGAATATAGTTATTAGGTATAGGAAATATTAATAATGTGACTGTGCTAGCCATAGAGATTGACAACAATAAAGCCTCTAGAATGGAAATTAAGCTTCATGCAATGCACAATAACGGCACATAAATCGCACGCATTTTCACTTAGATGCACCTGCCAACGTCTGTATCATTGGGTTAGAATCAGTCACATGAGTAAATCGAAGCCTTTCATTGGTGATCCATGCCCCAACTTAGTTCCCCCGGATGTGCCGCGACCTTGAGTCAATTTCCATTCTAGCGAACTTCAGATAAACAGTTTATTTCTATGGTGCTAGCATGGAAGAGAAGTATTTCATGAGATGTTGACGTTCTGTTATAATATTTCACATGCTCGGCACTCGATAACTTAAAAAATGCAACCAGGGAGATAATTTCGCAGCAAAAAAATAGCGCTTGAGAACACTTTCCTTACTAGTGGACCGACTTTAGTCGAAATTGAGCGACAGGAAAAATGCTGCCACAAGCCTTTGAAGGCGTCGGACAAATGATTATTTTTAATATTTAAATGAAAATCATCATCCTCTAGGAATCTCAGTTACAACTACATAAAATAAACTAAGATTAAGCCTACTGTACAAAATATAACTGTAATGAATAAATTTGTAATGAACTTTGAAGAAAAGAAAAAAGAAAATAAAATACATGTGAAACTACAGTAAGGGTACTGAACTTGCTAGAATCGACCTACAACGTCTCACCTGGAACTACTCCATGAAGAAAATGAAATAAGGAACTAGACTTGTTATAAATGGACCAATTGGTGTCTAACTATTCATGAAATTTAATCTATCTCTCAAGAGGACCGGTCTGCGTCCCATCATATCTAGCCTTAATCCTGATGTTAGTCGCTGACTTTCACTTTCACATTAGTTTTAAAATCGGTCTACAAAGTAGAAGAGTTTTCCATGTGATCTCCCGGTCCGTTGATTATTTTCATTACTGAAATTCGAGCATTTTAAATATTTCACCATGTTGTCAACATCTAATGGAGCATTTCTCGCCCACGCTAGCATAGCAGACGATTGTAAGTAAGAGGAGTTTTACTTAACAGCACTATCAAATATGATGCGCCTTTGTTTATAACGACGTGATGCTTCGCAGTAACCGATTTACGATTTGTCGAGTGAGAATGTTCATTAAAAGCCCAAAAGCTTCCATGCGAAGTTTCGTCATTTTTATCATTCAGTTGCCCATTTGCAGTGTCTTCTTCGTTTAATTTGGAATTTCATTTAAGAAATCATATATTATGCATGTTGTGTCATATTTCTGAACTTGTAATGTAAGAGTCATATTATTTCCAGCAATGAGATCGGTGCATATAATAATGCAATTACTTAAATTCGAATTAATGCTATAATGCGATCCAAGCAATACACCTAATTTAATTGTTCTTGAAATCTTAACGTTTCTATCCCTCTCCGGGCTCGAACACATCGAGATCATGAGTGGACCATTCGCCGTACATGTAATCCTCTGCAAGTTTTTGGCAGCTCGTTCATAATCACATGGAAATAAAAGTACAATATATTTATCTAGTGAACTTTCCAATATTTATGCTCTTTTGTCCCTTCCGCCTCCTCCTTTTTACATTTTACGATTATTTGTCTTGGTAGCGTTGCTTACTTCGAGGTCATTCTAATTGTTCAGCAAGAATCCAGTTTGCACGTACTTTGTAAGGCCGCATAGTTGACAAATTGACATCCGACCAAAGATTGGATTGAATACGAGGTCCCGGATATAGAGCGGATGTTATAGTCTCTGTATCGGTGAAATCTGGCTTTCAAATATAGTTTTCGAAAAGAAGCCAGTTAAAAAATTCCACATACTACAGGTGGATCATCTTTGATGACATTCAAATCAGTGAGAGTTAGCAAGCCCATGGACAAGTCGTACCCTTGTAATCATTTTTTAATTAAAATTGTTTATTTTCATTTTGTGTGGCGATCATCTGATGATACTAATCGCGGTCGTCGGTCAGATAAATAGCAAGGAAATTCTTGTGCGCGCGTGTTTGTCTTGCGACATCCCGTGTGCATGTGTGTGTGTCTATGGTTGATCGAATCCGCTCAAAGAATTAGTTCAATTTCAACAGGCTTTAGGGACACGTTGAGGTGACTCGACGGCATTGCGGTCATTGTCTAGCAACTGGTACTTTTACATGGTATTGTCCCAATCCTGCTGATCGAGGTTTCCGGTCTAAACGAATGTACATTAGTGCGACCATGCAATCCCTGTTGTAGTGGTGTCATGTGCCTTTGTATTGGATCTCACCTGTGTCTGTTTGTGTACAATTGCGGTTTTCATGTTTGTATTTGCGGATTTCGCAGCTAACAGAAGTAGCATCGCACACAGAGTGAATGCACATGGATCCGCCTTACAAGATTTGATAAGTGAGCGATATTTATGCCCGGATGTAGCGCTATCTACTTTCAACGTAAATGTTTACAACTTTCCCCCTTCAAGTGGCCGACATCAAGACCTTGAATGCTATCCTCTGTGGTACATTAAGACGCTGAATTCCCACGCATCTTTACTCCTTTGAACTCAAGGTTTTCAGCGAAGGCGTCTTGTGTTATGTCTTGTGCTAGACAAGTTTCAACACATTTCGGGTGCGAAGTACGACTATATGTTGGTACACCACGCGTCAATGTTTGTTTGTTTCACGGCATTCATGCTATTTGATCGGAGCTGCTGTTGTCAGGAAGGTGGATGAAAAGGTGGGCAATTTTGATATGTATGATTGCCGCGTGCCAATGTCGCTTCTCCCTTTGATACAAGTCTTTATCCTGTTCAATATTTATCTTCTCCAATTATTGACAAAACTGGCGTCACTTCAACGTGCGAACTATGTTTGGACGAAGGTGGACTATTTCTTCCATTCTCTCCGCCTCTGATTGAAGTGTTGTAATATTCACTTGGCTGTTGAGGCTGTTGTTTAGTGTTTATGTAATCATACGAGAAGAAATAATTGTAAGACATCCAAGAACCGATCCTTCCTGCATTTATTTTGTAAATATTATCAACTTAGACAAGTGTCACGCATGGATTTTCACTAATTGATTGTATCTATACTGCTATTTACAGTCAATTAATTGATATCGGAGACAGTGAGAGATTAATCGATTACCATTGATATTAAGACGATAATATTGGAATATTTCTCATTAATTGCTCATCATGTCATTACAATTATAGTGCATTCAGTGTACATGTAAATAACATGTTGTAGCACATCATTAATTAGCAATCATAGTTGATCACGTATAAAAGTGCTCGCTAGATATCACTGAGCGGGCAGGGTCAGACCCAGCCATAGTATTTTTAGAGAAGATCTTGGATGCTCCTTAACAACATCCGTGAGGAGTGTGAAGAGAAAGGATTAAGAAAGTTGATGACATCTTGAAATCTGTGATGTTTGTTTCTTTTCCACGCAATTCGAATTTGGAAAATGTTTCAGTGCTTCATACTTTTTCTCAGTAATCGCGCTTTTGGACACAGATCTGCCTGGCAATGATAACCCAAACACGTGGCGCAGGCAGTACGCGTTGATATGTTTTAATCTTCACAGGGTATTCCATCAGAATCCTTGGCGCCACGTTTTGACGAGAGCAGAGACACATCGACGCCTGCAAAAATACTTGCGCACATTCGTCTCTTTGTTCTATCATTTGCAGCCGAGTGACCCGACCTTCAATGTGCACTTTGTAGGGTCACGGTCGAGCTGTACGAAAGCGTGAAATAGCGTGCTGTCATGCGAGCGAATAGGAATTGCTATTGCTGGAACGGTAAAGAAAATCTCCCCTTAACCTTTTGCTAAACTTTTGTTGAAGGCTGTGTACTACCCAGACTCAGTTTGACCTACGTGGGGATGAGTAACTCATTTACCGGGAAGAGGGCGTCTGAGTTCCTCCTTTGTTGCAACCATGTGTGTAGACGGTGACGAATTATGTAATGAACATGTGCTTCCTTGCCTCTAGCCCATCCTACCGGCAGTGATTGGAAGGAGATGGAAGACAATCTGAAGAACGCATGTTGCTCTTTGTTGGCAGCTACAACTGTCTTCATGCATAATCCCATTGACATGAGATTTTAGCTCGTTCAAAACCAATTCTTCGAAATGAACCTTCCCCGGTCAAATCGTAGAGTAGTTTCTCAAGTGTCTTAGATCTTGTTTGTCGAAGCAGTATTAGGAAGAATGTTTGATAGATCCAAACTTGCGATTATATAGCTCTTATGCCGTCAGACTACAGTTCATGCTTCCCAGACTTCGTAGAATGGGAAGGAGCGTTGCCGCGTTGATGAGAGCCTCGCGTATTACTGCAGCCGAATACATGTAGGAACAGGCCGCATCCTGACATGCGTCTCGTGAACCTAAATCTAAGCCCACATTGACTCGTAGGTATTTTAACCGGATTTTCAATGCATTTCACATTTTGTCGATCCTAAAAATATTACATCATTATTTTAATATCATTAGTGATATTATTATACAATTAAACGGCGATAATTATGATTTGCATACAATCTGCATAGTATTATTCATTTTTTTCTTTTTGCAAGTCTTGCGTTCCGTACTGCAGCAAGCTGTGTGACGCATGCTGCAATGGTTTGCTAAGATATATTTCAGTCTATTGAAAAACGGATGCATCGGAATCTTTCTCTATTCATCTGAGGCTGATTGAAGCCTCTTTATGGTGATTGATAAAAAGGTCCAATATTCAGTTTAGAATGTATGTCTGATTTTTCAGTGTTGGAGATAGTCATTTATTTTCACATAAAATGTAGCAAGTGAAGCCAGCGTCTACAATGAGAGATAGTGTTCAAGGGATGATCATATTTTCTGATTTCTTATTGGAGAGATAAAAACGTGTCTTAAACTCTTGATTGCTGAATGAAAGAGCGGCGCTATTGAAACTGGATCACTAGAAATCAAGAAGCGATGAGTTTGGTCGTTTTGTTTTTTCATTCAAGTTTTGTTTATATAATATGATATTCGGGAGAAATTGATAGTTTTAATATTATATTCGCTATCATGAGTATCAGGAACTTGGTGTCAAGAAATATTGATTTACTTAATAAATGAGTGCTCTTTAGCAATGCTAGTAAAATCAACAACAAATTGGACATATGTAAATACGCAATATGGTTTCGTATCATTATAAAGTTAAGTCGCTGCTAAAAGGAAAACGAATTCAGTTTGAAGCTATTCGAAGATAAGGTCTGATTTCTTATTGAAGAAATACTGTTGAACATTCGTTTCTGAATTGGACTTGCGTAAAGATATTTTGATTTGCCACAGTCTTGTCATAAAGATTTAAAGAGATAGTGTCAAGTGTTTCAGGGTATTAATTGAATATCTTCTTCCTTCATTTGATTCGGAAGTCCATGCAGGGATCATCTGCCTTCAGGTCGCGTTGCTTCTTAACCGACGGTATCGTATGCGCTAGGAGAACACAATAAAGGGATATTGGAAGCAGGACGTGTTTTTCATTGATTTCACCGAGCTGATGCGCTGTACATCTACAATTTCGTTGCATTGAATCGTGACCTGTGTCCTCCGGCTTGGTTGTACTGGGCAAACTGACACCGTCTTCTCTTGATAGGTAGGATGGCCTGAGGAGGAACAAATGCAGTACTTGTAGCACGGAATAATAAATTATCTTGAGAGTGGATTTATGTCTAAACTGCTCCCATGGAAGAAAAATGTCAGTGATTGAATACTGGAGAAGCTAGAGAAATTATAAGGATTTGTGGGGAATTATCTTTGCTTTGTGTGTTGTTCGAAGGACCTGCAGAACATATCATCAATCACAGACCGGTCGAATGTTCGGTTTCGGTTTACTAAACATTTGATAAAATTTAACTTCGGCAAAGTTGGAGGAAACATAGGCATTGTCGAAATTAGGGAATCTGACTAACTTTATTGTGAATTCCTGTATTTTATGTGAAAATCAAATCTGAGTAGCTACGATATGAATAGAAAATAATACGAATTTAGGGAAGTGACAAAGCAGTTTTACAACAAAAAAGTTCAAATGTTCCACTACCAACTAAATTATTCCAATACTAATATTTCAAATTTTTGAAAAGGCCTCCAGCTTTGACGACTTTCCGAATTTTTCCTCAAATAATTACTGACCTGCTTCGAAAGAGGCATTCTCTTGTGAGTGCTTCACGTGAACATGTTTTTCCTCGTCATTAGGAATCAGATAATGATCTTGCGATTACGCACATAATTAGCGGTGCTTTCTTAGATTCTGCGCTTAAAATCAAATAAGTTAAAAGTTAAATTCAATGTTGAACCAATATTAAATAACAGACACTCCCACAGTAATGTGGTCCAAATTTGGCAAAAGTCTAGATATCATTACTCATCGCATCCTCACAAAATTCCAAGTATCACAGTGCCAACGTAGAAGATTTTATGTTCATTGTAACCTTAGATGATGTAATTTCAAAGTATGGTCTAAATTGAGAGACCGAATTTTGAGGATCTCGAATTCAAATTGTTATGTTATAGGAGCTCCATCATATCCTGACTTAAGAAACGAGAAGAACAAACCACGCCAAACCCGACTGACCGGACATAAAGCAGACAGAAGTTATCTTGACACTAAGAAATTGATCTTAGACTAAACAATATGTTCTGGCTGCTAGATAAAAGTTTCTGTTTTTTAGTCCAGTTTGTGATGATGTCTTTTGTATTAAAACTGAAAGTCAGACAGATGGATATGTCACGAACTGAGTTCACGAAAAAATTATCTGATTGTCAGAGAATACTTTTCTCACGCTAGAAAATGTGAAAGCAATATACTTACCTACTTTGCGGCGTTTTTGGAGATGAGTTTCATTTAAATTGGACTGGCTTGTTTTGCCATTCAAATGATTGCTTAATGAAGAAGAGTTAACAACAAGTACAGGTGTTCCTGACGTTCATTATTCTTATGCTCATTTTCTTCTGTATAATGCAAATATGTAGTCGCCGTATTTTCTAGTAAACATAATTGCTACTACTGTATGTCGAACTTTTTGGTCGAACAAGTCTCATGTCGAGCATGACCTTCCATAATTTTGCGACGCTTAATTATGTTTCATTACAATAAGCGCGTGCCTTTTCATCAAAGTCAACTACACTCGCAGTTGGTTGCACACGAGTATCGAATTACTATTGATATCTTTGAGTATCTTTTGAAAATTTGAGCAACGAAGCTCAAAAGATACAGTTGAAAGAAGTACAGATTCCAGCAAGTGCAGTAATGAGCGGGTTGTCTAGGATCAACTTTAAAGTTATCAATGGCAACAATTACCAATTCGAGAATTGCTTGTACCTTCATAAACGATTATTTACATTCTGCTTATGTACATTTGCTATACCTGCTTGATTTTCTATACCCTTCATTTTAAGATTGTCGGCATGTAGTTGCAAGACTTTTTTCTACTAATCTCCCATAGATCAAACAGTCATCCGATGGAAAGGTTTTGACGAAAGTTCACTTATATTGGCGCCTGGTTTTCAAGAGTATTCTCACAGTGATTGCTGAGCTTACTGCTCAATTATTTTTGTGATTTTATGTCGAAGCAGTGGTTTGTACGCATTTTAAGTGTACCTGTATTTCTTTCCAAGACAGTAGTATATTTTCTTCGAGATACTCGTAATTATATCTGTCTCTTTTTTTAAACTCTAATGTTTAAAGCTACTATGTATCCTGCAAACAGACTTGAATGTTGCATTTTCTTCGGTTAGTTTTATCATGTGTGTATCATGTTCCCTTGAAAACTAATGCTTTGTTATTACGAATGTAAATATGTAAATTTTAGCCTCTGTGACGATGACATCAGGATAGCAACTGAATTTTTCCATGATTGAAGAAGTCACAAAAATTGACTTGATTGAGGAAGTAGATTCGGCATTTTCGTGCTTCGCTCTTCTTGCCTTGAAATTATTGTTATTGGAAATTTTGGTGGACGGGAAAATGATTCAAAAAGAAAACTCTCGTGCGATCAGATGCATAATGAAATCTCATCATAAATAGGTTGTACATGTAATTGTTAATCGATCATCAATTGCTCAAATCAAAACTATCCTCATCAGATATGTATTTCTGTGCTATTTGTAGCTTTTGATCAAACAGATTTAATAAGCTGAAAGCAAATTATCATAACCAAGTAAGTAATATTATCCTCTAATTGACGATTCTGATGTATTAAAAGCAGAGATAGAGCTGTGTAATTGGCCGATGAATCAAGTAATATTCACTATGCTCTTGTAATAGACATTACTGAAGTTAGACAACTAACAGTTTTACTCCATTTTTCAAATGAGTCTTTAGCAAACGGGTTTACAGCTTCGAATTTACCAAGAGATAAATATTTAAAATTTGAAACTCGGTTATGTCTGTTTGCAGATTGGCTGTTGCGTTGTAAAAATGTTTTCCTAGTGTTGCTAATCTTGTTTCTTCTGTACAGATTTCATGGTTTTTACAGCAACTTTTGTAGGCAATGGAGGTTACGTTCCTTGTGCCATTAATAATAACAGTTTTGGCAAATATTTATAATCAATTTCTTCTCGCAATATTTTTCTTGCTTTACGACATAATACTTAGCAGATGAATAGTGATTTTGGCGAACCTTGTTTAATAACACAGCTTTGGGATAATTTGAACGTGCACGGTTGATTTGGGAATGCATAAATGTCTAATGATCCCTTTCATCGATAGCACGGTATTGTATGCGTTCAATGACGCGAAGAGGATGCAGTCTTAAGGAGTTTCTGATGGGGACAGCTTAATCAGATTAGAAGATCTGTTTTTTTTATTCTATTTATTTTAAATAATACAATTTGTTACTTTTCATTGAGTAACCCCTAGCTTCGTTCATGGCTCATAGCTGTGCTAGAGGTGAAAATTCAGTAGAAAAAAAAGTTACCTCTATGAGGAGATTCTCACCATTTTTAAGACTGCCTACATGTAATTGAATATCTGTGTGCTCCTAAGTCACTTAACTCCGCAGTTTGAACTGAAATGTGTCAATTATAGTTCTCTGTCTTCTGAATCAATCAATACAATATTTGAATTGCCTATCAGTTACTTACTGCGTGCAACATTATTCATTTGAGATAGTCACAAAATTGTTCAAGAATGTTCGCGTCCTGTGAAACTTGGTTTCAATCGTTTGTCGGGTCTAACCTGTACCAATTTAGGATAGGAGAAATATGCATTTTGGCACTCAGTGCTAAAGATTGAGGTGAGGGAGATAAAGTTCAGTCGAAGCATGCACTGTGATCAAAGAGGAGAGTATCTCCAACATTGATTTTGAGGAGAAACATGACGTGTTAATTTATCATCAACCTAGAAGATCAATGTTTAATAGTTCGTGTCTTGCATGAGACAGACAGCTTTGAGCTACATTTTTTCACCAATAGCAAAGACAAAGAAAATTGACTGCGATCTGACTTTTACTGTCTTTGCTATGTCAGATCACAGTCAATTTCTATTGTCTTTGCTATGTCAGGTCACAGTCAATTTCTATTGTCATTGCTATGTCAGATCACATTCAATTTCTATTGTCTTTGCTATGTCAGGTCACAGTCAATTTCTATTGTCTTTGCTATGTCAGGTCACAGTCAATTTCTATTGTCTTTGCTATGTCAGATCACAGTCAATTTCTATTGTCTTTGCTATGTCAGGTCACAGTCAATTTCTATTGTCTTTGCTATGTCAGACACATTCAATTTCTATTGTCTTTGCTATGTCAGGTCACAGTCAATTTCTATTGTCTTTGCTATGTCAGGTCACAGTCAATTTCTATTGTCTTTGCTATGTCAGATCACAGTCAATTTCTATTGTCTTTGCTATGTCAGATCACAGTCAATTTCTATTGTCTTTGCTATGTCAGATCACAGTCAATTTCTATTGTCTTTGCTATGTCAGATCACAGTCAATTTCTATTATCTTTGCTATGTCAGACACATTCAATTTCTATTGTCTTTGCTATGTCAGATCACATTCAATTTCTATTGTCTTTGCTATGTCAGATCACAGTCAATTTCTATTGTCTTTGCTATGTCAGGTCACAGTCAATTTCTATTGTCATTGCTATGTCAGATCACAGTCAATTTCTATTGTCTTTGCTATGTCAGATCACAGTCAATTTCTATTGTCTTTGCTATGTCAGGTCACAGTCAATTTCTATTGTCTTTGCTATGTCAGATCACAGTCAATTTCTATTGTCTTTGCTATGTCAGGTCACAGTCAATTTCTATTGTCTGCTATGTCAGGTCACATTCAATTTCTATTGTCTTTGCTATGTCAGATCACAGTCAATTTCTATTGTCTTTGCTATGTCAGGTCACAGTCAATTTCTATTGTCATTGCTATGTCAGGTCACAGTCAATTTCTATTGTCTTTGCTATGTCAGATCACAGTCAATTTCTATTGTCTTTGCTATGTGAGGTCACAGTCAATTTCTATTGTCTTTGCTATTGTAAAAATGCAGCCCAATACTATCTGTCTCATACTCACATTTCCTTTCCTCTTCTCTTACTCATCTTTATTTCTTGCTCATGATATCCTATTACCCTTTGTGTGATGTGAATTTTGAATTTTGTGCATGTCAATGTTCTCCTTCTATGCCTGACAATGATCGTCTAATGAAGATCGAAATTAATTGCCGAAATATAAATTTGCAATAAACATCAATAGTTATCTTGACTCTTTCCAACCAATAACTTGAGAATATGTACTGTCAAGACATTCACAAAATTATAAGTGAAAATAGAAGTGTCTCCAGTCAATGCTGCGCTTTTTCATTAAGGAATTCCGTTAGTATGAGCTTGCAGATTTATTATAATTTTGATGTACCAAGTAAAAGGCAATATATTAATATGAAATATACTGTAGACAAAAAATTAGACAAACTTCATCAACAATGAATGCACTCCACATACGCACTCGAAAAAAATGCAAGTACATTTGCTTCGAGTACTTACGCAAGTACATTGTACAAGCTACCAAGTGTTGAGAAAATCGAAGGTGCAGGTATTGTTGAGCATTCACATTCCCAAGGTTTTCTTCGGTTTGAAGTTGGTCAGACAGCGGACGTAGAATTTTTGTTTCAGACGATTGTAAAAATTCTTGAAGTTGAAAATCAACGATGATAGATTGAAGAATGATAACAATTTTTATTATTATCACTTCATAGGTTGCTACAGAAATTCTGCTGTGGAGACTCTCATTATTGAGTGTGGATGCGAAGTGAGATTTAAAGTCAAAGCAAGTGAGAAATATACACAAGATATGAGAGTGAGCAGGGGTATTAACATCTAAACATTTTTAACGTCCTTTGCTTGTGCTATTTGTATGCCTGTGACTTTTCTACGTATGGTTGAACGCTCGTGTTTGCTTGTTCACGAGAAATTCAATTTGTGACTTTTATTAAGTTTGACAGAATGGTTTTGGGACGCCTATAGGAATTGCAGTAGTAATGATAGTTATTGGAGTTTGACTGGGATGACGACAAAACTTCATACCTCAAATAGGAAGAGTGGAGCGTTCAATTTCAATGCCATCTGTCTAAATTTGATCAGCTGTCACCAACCTTACATTTTCAATGCATTAGATATCGGGCCCTGTGTGAAGTGATGTACGCTTCGTTGAATTTCAAATACATGCCCAACGACAGCCAAGGGAAATATTGAAAAATATGGCGAACTAGATGTGTAGTTGATTTGTATCAAGATAAGACATCACATCATTAGCGAACGAAGTTGATTTCTTTAATAAAAGTCCCCGTGTTATTCAGCAAGGTGTGTTGCCCTTTTCTACCTCGTATGATATTTAAGGAGAAATGTGATATTTGAATTCGCTTTTTCGTCTTTCATTACCGTCGGGTTTTATTCATATAAAGGAATCGATCTCCTTGTACTTTAGTTACCATGTACATTGTAATTGTAGATTGAGAAACATGGACAATTCATTATTAATTTTCTAATTATAAAAGTCGGCGCGGTTAGTGAAGAGCTTTGGGTATGTCTTACAATGTCTTGTCGCTGTCGTACGTGTTCCGTGTGAGAAAACCATTCTTGTTTCTTCTTACCTGACTAGAGATGATTGTAAAGAAAGACACGCGTTTGGGATTTCATGAGATAGACAGTTAGATTGTGGGAAAAATACTAGCCTTTGTTCGTGACATTTGGCCGGACAACCGACAAGTTGAGGTTATATGCATGCGGCTAAGATTATTTTGTTTTTTCATAAGAAATATTCCTCCTTCAAACACATAAATTCGCAAATTTAAGTCTATGAAGGATCGTCCAATTACAATTTTATCTGTCGCCATCATTGATCAGTTCTCTTCGGCTTAATTAGACAGTAAATGATTTATATCTATCAGAAAGGCAGCGTGGAAAGAAAACTATGAAACAAAGAACTTACCATGAGTCTGGCGTTCAGAATTGATAGGTTTAGTGGGTTTCATATTCTCATAGTCCGATCAAGTTCAGATCTGTCCTCACTATCATTGACACTTAAGAAAATTTGAATAATAATCCGTTGTAACTAGTTTTCAAATGATATGTAATATTCAATAGTTGCAGAGAATAGTTGCATCTTGACTTTACCGTGTCCCCACCAAGGCATGGAGCCAAACTACCAGCCTTCTTGCCAAGGCAGTTCTCACCAGTTGAGAAATAAATACGCAAATATAAGAATTTGATTGATGCCCACGAGTACTGATTCGAGTTCCCACTGAAATTTTGTTTAGTTCGAGCACAAAAATAGAAGACAAGTATACTGAGATATTCAAGCAGGAGGCCTAAACTACTCAGCAAAGCTGGCAAAGAGTAGGAAAATCAAAAGGGCAATCGAACACCTCCGTCAGGAATTTTATGGAGCTCAAATAGCCTCTTTTGATCGATTATGTTTGCGTTCTGTTGTAAATTAATCATCATTGTGGCATCAAATTTATCGCAAATGAGTGAAAAAAACAGAGATAGAACTTCTTGAAATGATCTCTTGCATAAATGAAAGGCAGATGACTGAGGCAATCGAAGCTGATTCTAAGCAATAGAGAAGAAACATGGTAGACTGATTCTGAAGTTGTGTTGTTGAAGCAAATTATTTTTAGAGTCAAATTACTTTTTTCCGAGTTGCGTACATCTCGCAATGTTTCGATCTTTGCAACAACACGCCAGTATCACATAGGTATATCATTGAAAATATACTGCGCAACTGCTTCCACCTAGGTAAACATAGTATCGGTAGGGCCCGCTATCTTTTGGCAGAGAAAATCATACTGAAAAGAAGAAAGATAGGATGTGATGCTAAAAAGTGAATTCAAACAAAATTGATGCGATTATAAATGACTGATAAGTTTTGTTGTTTTTCTAGTACACGTACGTTTTTAATTTGGCTCGCAACAATAGGAATTATGAAACAAAAACAAACGTGAACCTTTTTATGCTTCTTTTGGACAAGCGGCTTTTTTGACTATGACAAGTAGTGAGTTGAATGACGTCGGATTTACGTTTAAAAAATGACGTCAAATTTTCACCAAGACTGACAATGAAATTACCAAATTAAGGTGTAGCGTTCATGCCTGTCTCCCATACGATATCCATACCTTGTTGATTTGAAAGGTAGGCGACAGTTTGTCTGTTTTGGATTGACACAAGATTGAAATTTAAGTTTAGCTGGACAATAATTTTCCTTTTTCTCTCTCCTTAGCATCTCCGCCTTGCTCATACTATTTTCCTATCAAATTGACGTTCGAAGAGGCTGTCACTTATGATCAGGAAGTAGTACTCAGCATTTGTCATTTCGCGTTCCCCTCATTCTCTCCATCTTTGCGTCCCCTCGTCCTCTATCCGATACGTCTCAAAGATGGAGGGGTGTAGTTTTACTCTAGAATGATTGATGCATTTTTCTTTCGTAAAATCTGCATCGATTACAGTGGGGATCAGTGAGTTTTTACACGAATGAGCGTATTTTGCGATTGTTAGCTTTTGAAAATTTCGTGAATGCCGTGTTTTTATGACTCTGCTTTCACTTATCCAATAGGGGATAAATTCCCCTGGAAGCTCCTTCTGTTTAGCATCTATTATGAACGCTTGTACTCCCATAATTTATGTGATTACTGTTGACATTTTATGCTTTAGAAATTAGCTAGCGGCATTGTTCCGCATCTATTCCTCCAAAATTGAAATTGAAGCATCCTCCATACTTAGATTTCCATCGGTATGTTGCGGTAAGTATGGGTGCTGTTGAAGAGATTGTGTTCCTTCGTGATTCTCTCATTTACACATGATATTATGGCTGATAAAAGGACTTTTGGAGCCAGCCAGGCTATTCGGATTATAGAATTTTCCATTATAATTAGGAAATGGATCTCACTCATAAGTGGCAATGTCGAATGAATGTCTACTTGTAAAGAACACTGTTCCTCTATGGACAGGACAAGTCGACATCTTTACTAATTTGACTAGATTTGTGACGAATATGTATCTCTAGTCATTTTTATGGAGCCGATAGGAATAATGGCGGTACCCGGGTTGGCAAAAAAACTGACAGATTTTTTATATCATTTCTCTATGAAAATCTATTATTGCCGCATCACCTCCCACCACACCTTTGACTGATGATGCTTTATGCTGTTTATCATCCAATTTCTATATTCCGTTTAGTTTTGGTGATCTACTCCTCAAAGGACTCAACATACACGTTTTTTGGCTCTACTAATTGCCATAATTGAACGTTATGCGAGTCAAACGCTTCATGTCATTAAGTTGAAAAACAATCTGTAGTGGTCTGAAAATAAAATTTAAAAGATTGGTCACACTGACGAGCCTTCGGTGTCCTTTCGGTCTTCGGCTGGATAGTAGACCAAGTTGTGTTTTCATTTTTTTGAAGGTGAATCAATCTTCGAAAGCAGAGAGACAGATTCTAGACTATCTGAGGATATCTTTCAGTCGCAACCATGCCAATTGATGACAACAATATCTGTGGAACGGAATGAAATTTCATGCACTAAACAGTAATGGTACAAAATTAGCACGCTTTTTACGTAGATACACAAATCAATGAGCATATCATAGGGCTCGAATCAGTCACATGCGTAATTTGAACTAAGTGGCTTTTTACTAGTCATTCATCTCACAACTTGGTCTTCCGTCGGTGCCGCGACCTATGGTCAAGGCAGGTACTGTTAGGATTTCAATTCCCAGACTGACATTGGGCTATGTGTTGAATGCGCAAATTGGTGCTGTTATCTCTATTGTTCATCAACTTAATGAGGATGCAACTCAATATTTAATTATTCTCTTTACATTGTGCTTGCAAAAATAGGCGCATTAACTGATGCAACATGTCAGTAGTGTGTTGAAAGTAATATTTCATAAATACCTGTCGAAGTTTCACTAACTTGCTAATTGCAAATCTCAAATTTACCCGAGTGTGGCTGCAACTGTAAATAGGGAGTTATGTCGATGTTGAATGACGTGATCGAACTTGGCCTGCTAATGATTCCTGATGTTGGATGAAATAACGACCATTCAAGTCTGTTCCCATATTTAAGCTGAAGAGGCAACTCAATATTCAATTATTCTTTTTTGAAATGAAGCTTTAACGTCGCTACTCCCCATACTTGGGGCTTGGACGGTGATGACATAGTCAGACTTATGAAACGTTGTAGTAATTTTAGTCCGGATGCCCTTCCTGCCGACTTCCAATGACACCTTCGGGGCTCGACCTCTGGACCAAAAGATCGCTAGGCCAAGCACTTAACCATTGTGCCACGGAGACCACAATGCTCTATTGTTCATTAACCTACAGTACAGTTTTAGGGAACAACGGCCTCAAAGGAATTATATTTATCATTTCAAACAAAGCATAGGACCTATGAACGAGTTTGCAGGCATAAAACCAGATAATCAGTGTCTCTTCATTTTTCATAATACTTGCAAATATTCTCGTGCTTTTTATCGAACTATATTGATGTGTCGCAATTATCATCATGATCAGGCAAATTATAGTCGAGTTTTGCTGTTTTCATCCGAATTGATGCATCAAAGTTCTCTTGAATGCATAATCTTCATAAAAACACGTATTCTGAGAAGGTCGAAAATGTAAAAAGTGAAACTTAACAAAGATTCTGTATAAAGATTGATAAAAGAACAGAGGAAAATGAGCTGAAGTAAAAAGTCTCGTACCGCGAGTGTTACTGATGCGCTCCAATTGTATTTCCTGCATTGTGCAGATGTCGATTACAAACTCAGAATAATATTATCATAATTGTTTATTTATTAGGTATTACTTTTAATGACCTCTTTTAATTTCCTGATGAAGTACGTTTATTTCTGGAGAGAGAATGCACGATTTATCCACGTTTCCGCAATCGATGTGACAAGGCGTAGAGTCATCCCATCCTCATTTCGAAAATTGATGTTTTCAACGCCGCTCTCTCTCAGACACTAGACTAAGTTACACGCAAAAGTGAAAATACAGCATTCTGTTTGAAAGGATATATAATTACATCGTTGAAGTGAGTGTGTGTGTGTTGTTTGAAAATTGTTTTCAATACTCAATGTTAGATTTATGTTTGAGATAATTTGCAAAGCTCGTACAATCTTTCGTGCGTATGTCAGATTGAAGATGCATGCATTTCTGTAATTTGTAGTGGCGATAGCGTTTGCGGAAAGTCAATCTCTCTGTTCTCTACATTGCGTACTCCTTTGAAATTTAAATAGAGAGGTTAACATGGACGCAAAAGTAATGGACAGTTTGTATTCGCGGATAAAGAGACTTGACGGTTAATTGCGTATGTTTCAGCACTGAGTTTGCGAGATGCAGTTAGGCTGTCAAATGTGGACGTCAAGTATTTTTCATTTCCCAAATCTGTAGAAGTAGATAAATGTTTGTTGCAATTCAAAGACTTTCAGAAATAATCGAGAAAGTTTGAGTTTTGTGAAATTACACATGAAATGAGGTACTGCAAGTTTACAGACATTAAAATGTCAATTTCAAAAAATAAGAACGCAAGTAGCTTCTTATTTTTCGCCTATAGTTTTTGAAAGAGACAACGTTCAGCCAAGAGAACATCAGTTATCCTTTTCATTGTTGATAAGTTAATTAATATGGATGCAGCTGGGCATTATACAAACGCACACCATCCGAAAGTTACGTGGTTTAGAGTCGTGCTGTACATCAACATTTTTCATGACATTTATTTCTTTTTGTAAGACCCCGACTGGGAAGCATGTGAATGGTTTAACGTCACTACTCCCTCATGCTACGGGCTTGGACGGTCCTGACATAGTCAGATTTTAATCTGGAGTGTTGTGATCTTTTAGTCCGGATGCCCTTCATGACTAATTCCAATGACTTTCGGGACTCGACCTCTAGACCAGAAGATCGCTAGGCCAAGCATTTAGCCACTGTGCCACGGAGACTACGCATGAAAACCAAACGCACTCGCATATAGCATTGTTGCGTTCCAGTAGTGTAGATGACTCAAGACGACTTTAATTATCCACCTAAGTGACTTGATGACATTGTTTGTCAGTGGTGAAGCGCTGATATCTTACCCGCCGGTGTATTGAGTTCTCCCAATAAGTCAACATTCTCTTTATATGATCAGATTAATGACCATGCTTCTACATCTCATAGAGTAAAAAAGTCAAATATAGAATAAAATATACAGTGCAAAATCAACAGACAAAAATAGGTCGATTATTTTGTTGGTTGTGTGGAGGCGGAGGAGGCAAACTTTCGGATAAGCCCGTTCGTTGGTCGAATAGTATTTTGTAGAATAATTGAATAATTCATCGCAACTATTTTTGTTTCACAATTTGTTTTGCTTTCTCAGATCTTCCGAGTGACTGCTGATAAAACCACGGTCAGACTTTTATTATTCTACCTCTTTTAATTCAAATTCCAAAACTCGATTTATTTCTGAAGTTGTTCAAGGTTGAACTGTCAAACTCATCATCTGTTTACAAATATCGGTCACCTAATTGACAAAAATCCGAAATAATTTGCAGCAGCAGGTCAACGCTAAGTTTATCAGGTAGAATGTGTTAACACCTTGATCCTTCGAGCCTGCCATTTCATCTACTTATCTGGGATTAGGGAAGTCAACGTCGGGTATTTAAGAAATGCTTTGGCTCGAGAATGTGTTTCTATTACCGGTGTAACACCTGTATTATCTCGTCTTAGGTAGCTCCGATTAGCATTTTGCGATGCTGTCTAGTATTCGGTCATTTGTGTCATTCTCTTTATTCACTCTGATGAAGAAAAGGAAATTCTATTTACATTTCAGATTTGGAAAAATGCTTCTGTCACTAATATGTGAATCTTTCAATGTCTATACGTATTGAAAACCCGGAGGTTGATTCTGGTTAATTTCCGGTTAAAATGTGGCTGCCATAAACCTCCGCATATCATTGCAAACCTCCTTCCCCATGGCAATTTGCTGGGTCAAAGTTCGATTGAAGCTGTATAATCTAGAATATTTGTTCCATGTATTTTTGTCAGACGTAGTGAATAATTGTGACAAATTATTGAAATTTGACAATTTTATGTTAGTGGAGACATTGAGTCTCCATCGAAAACAATTCAAATGCAACTTTCATACAGGCAGTTTTGTATTGCAGAAAGTCATTTTTTGCTGAAGAGCTAACTTAAAATGATTGACTTTGATGAATGAAGAAACAAGTATTGTATTGACTCATCTTTTCAGATCAACTTTTTTATCAATTTCTGGAAACTTTCATTTGCCAAGTTGGAGAATCTTCGCCTGTTTTTACGGAATTCTTGCCAATTTCGATATAATTTTTTGATAGTTTGATTAGTGGATTGCTCATTCTTCCCGTAAGCGATTCCGCGTTTCGGTGGCTGGACAGAGCTAAATGTCTGTTCTTGAAGTTCTGACGTCTGCTGAAATGCAAAAACACATGTGACATAATATTGATGATCATGTGTGTTTGTGTGGCTAATTTGTCCACGATCTTAAGGTTGCATCTATAGATGCGATTCTAGTTACAAAATTATTTGATGTTGCAAGCTCAGATTTTAAAATATCGCATTTTACTGTAACAGTCATTTATCACATCACGAATCGCCTCCCGTGCGCCGCAATAAACTAGGCACCAAGAAAGTTGATATTTTGTCTACGGCACTTTCTTCCACAAACTTACCACAGTCATTAATTATAATCTCGATGGCATATTGATTGACCCAGTGATTCGACCTGCCTTCTTCAGTCTTTTGATGAAGTCTTCCAGATTGTAAATGAAAGCATCTAGAAAATATTCCGAATGAATTATATGTCAATATAAAAAATGCTAGAAAAATGAATCTACATAGTGAATTAGTTTATACTTTTCATTTGCCAAGGTCATCCGAATTACGCTGAAATCCTAAATCATTATTTCCGAACAAAAAGAATGCTTTACTTCACTGAATTCCGACACACTTTCGAACTTGCTTTTGTTTTCATCAGGTGAAAACACAAATTGTAAAAAAAGCAATTAATTTTTCACTATTTGATATCAGAGCCATTTGACAATTGTCGACGCGAGTAATGAACGTGACATATTCTTGTCCCGCTATTTTGCACCACAAGATAGGCATTTTCAACAGTCCAGAAAATCTCTTTATTGATTGTGTTGAGTTTTTGTATAGATATCTTAACAGTTTTCTTCATAAAATTCTACTGTTTTAGATTTGGATTAATGCAGTGAATTAATTGTCTGGAATATGATGCTTAAAAGAGAGGTTTGATTATTCGAAAGTGCATTTTGTGATTTGTCCTTGCCTGTTTTTTATGTTTTCCCTTGCTTCGTGTCAAATGTTACCGCTCGTTTCACTATATTTTATTTGTATTTTTGTGGCAGAGACAAAAACAAGTCGGATTCTTTTTAAGATTGCTTCAATGACGCCTTGTCTTCATTACCATTCTTCTTTATCACTGACTTCTCAAAGTGGATTTAGTGCATCTCTTATGGATTTGTGAAGCGTCAAAGGACACGATTACATACAGCACTTTTGTAAAATATGATTTGCTAGGGAAGAAAAATGAACAAGATTCATTAGTGACTTAACGTAGAAAGTTCTTTATGTTGTTTTCTGCGACTTCTGTTTCGTGTCTTGAAATATATAATTCCATTAAGAAAAATAATGAAGTCACAAAAATCCGCCGAATTTGTTGATAATGTCTTATTGATGAATTTGATCTCGCTGTTATTTAAATTGCCTTGCGTTTCAGCACGAAATGCAGAAACATGTCATGCATATTTTGATTTTGATGAAAATAAAAATTTCCAAGTTTTGTAGAACAATTATTTGGGAAACTTTGTCGGGCCACTCTTACTGTTAGATAACATGCGCATATGCATGTTAGCCTGCAGTCTTCCATCGTAAAAGCGATGCGCTATTAATTGTCACTCCTATCTAGGTTGTCAGGATTTGTCATCATTGGCGCAACAATGCGAAAAATAGTAATAACATGCATATGAAATGATAAAAATGTAATACCTATTACGCAGCAACAGTGTCTCCTTTAGACAATCAGGTATGTTTTAGGCTTTTTAGATTCTACATTTTGCAACAGTTGGTTTTGAGCCTTTTCCTACTTGATAATGAAGCTTTTTGCGTCACTACTACCCATGCTTGGGGCTTGGACGGTGCTGACATAGTCAGACTTATGGAGCGTTGTAGTGCTTTTAGTCCTGATACCCTTCCTACAGACTTTCCAATGACACCTTCGGGGCTCGACCTCTTGACCAAAAGATCGCTAGGCCAATCACTTACCCACTGTGCCACATGAAATACATTGATAATGTATTCAAATAATTTATTCCCGATACGTACTCCGTCAAAATCAATTAGCATCAATGATCATCTATAGAATTTCGTTTGTACCTGTCTCTATGATAATTCGAATGAATGCGCACCACTTCAAGATAGTGAAGATGAAGCAAGATTTGAAGATGTCAAGCATACTACTTCTCGACATTTTCGATTGATTTTCCGATGGCTGCATTTAATGCAAAATCCCCCCATGTAATTCAACCGTCATCACAGTTTGATGCAACATGTAGATTTGCCAGCAGGTGGTATGTAGCCTTCTAAATCTATCTGATTGACGTGGGACAGCCATTAGGTTCCTCTGAATTTCATGGTAGCATGCAATTAACATTTTCTCCATCAGTCATGTCTAAGTTACTCATAAAGCTGTTTGCACATCGAAATTGGAAGTGAAGCCCGAGGTAGAATGATTTTCTTCTGTCCGAATGCCTTAGTGTCTAATGACATTCTTTGGAGTCATTTTAAATTCAATGAGAAGATTTCTCAAAATTTCACAACCGCTAGTTTGCAGCAAAATCACCTTAATTCGAAGCATTGTCTGTAGACATTTATTCGAGTTTACCGCAAGTTGTAATTTATGCTGATAGCATCACTTTTTTCCTATTTACTTATTCATCCTTCAAAAATTCGGTGATGTGATTTTAATATTGTTATCAGATGGGTCAGTCAGCAGTTACGCAATCGCCCTTAGCGGGATTGAGGAATTCCTCAATTATTAGTTGGTAGGATCACTTGGTTAACTCACTTGGTTAAGGGCCGCGTTCATTACGGATGTGTCAAAGGTTCAGGGATCGAGTTTGCCCTCGTGGGAATATACCACCACTTCTATTTGAGGTGATTATGGCGGAATCTGTCACAATTGCATGATCGGTGTGATTTCAGCTAAGAGTCAAAAGTTGCAAATACTGCACAATCATGATATTCACGGAGATTTGCGTTTTTGAAAGTTCTCACGACAAATTTACAAATGTGAATAAGGCCTGGATTATTTAGTGTACATGTGAAATGTAAATACATAAATAGCATCGGGACCAGTGGGGATGTCTACTTTCTTGGGGCTCCGATGTCATTAAAGAGCGATTTTCAATAAACTACAGCGATACCTGCATACAGCAGTACAGACAAGTTGGTGAATTAAGAGAACGCATGTGACAAGATAATAGCTATTTACGCAAGAAGTGCAAAGTATCCATCTTTATTACATTTTTCGAAATCAACATGTCTGTGCACAATCCCGAAGGGCGACGGCATACTTTGTTGATCGAGAATAATGCAATTAAGAAGGATATCCTTGCACACTTTTGTATTTCTCAGGATCCCCAGAATCTATGACTATCAGAATTTTGAAGCCGTCAAAAATCTATCTCTATTTGTGAAGGATTTTGTAGATATCAACGGTATTTCTTGAGATTTCCATGTAGAATTTACCGTTTTAGAGGATGGAAAACTTTCTATGTGCTAATGCATTCCAATGAAGGAGTGCAATAAATACTCTATTACACTCCTTGAAATTTGTGCACTCTTTGGAAAGCATAAACTATGATGGAAGCAATAATCATAGAGATTATTGCACTGAAAAACATAAAAATATTGACGCAAGTCAGATCGCTATCTGAAAAGGTTCCAGAGGTGATTGCGCAGCTAAAAGCGAAGATGTGATTAAAAGACAAATGAAGCGACTATGAAATAGTTTAACTACCTCTAGCTTTATATAACTACAATAAAATGTTTCCGACCAACTTCTTATGATTTTTAATGAAATATTTTAAATTTATCTAGAAGTTATTCACATAATCATCACAACACTTTATTGCCGATTTCAAAGACATTCTGTTATTATTTCAACACGAAAAGATGATTTCGAGTCATCACATGTTGACCCTCGCCCCATTGGGGTACTTCTGAGGTCAAATTCGCCCCTTCGCTGATCTCCCAACCTATTACAGCAATTTTGTCTAACCACACATCAATTGAATGGGCATTGAGAGGGGATTCAGAAAAAAAACATTGCTTTTATGCTTAAGGTCATCCCTGGGCTGAGGTTAAGGTCAAACATGAAAAAAAGCCAATTTTTAAAAAAATTCCATTAATTGACTCTTTGAATTAGAAAATGATAACAAACCACACACTAACCGAAAGATCTGGTCGAGGTGGTTAATAAAATGATGATTGTTAAGCGTCATGAGATTACATCATCGCATAAGATGAGGTCAAAGGTCAATTGATTCAAACTTATAGTTTAACTCAAATAGCACTAAATATCGCACTTTTCAGTGTTTAGTTTCTGCAGGTGAAGAAGCAAATCAATTCGGTTTTCTGCAAATTTTCAATAATTGCTGATTGGATGCAAAACTAAGTAGTACAAAAATAATAAATATTGTATTTGAAATTTGAATTTCAAATTTCAAACATGCATGCAAATAAGCAGATAATTTCAAGTTCTTTGCATTCGTGAATATCTTAATATTGATAGGAAGAATCCTTTCAGTAGTCTCAACTTATTTCAGCAAGAATTGATGTCGTATTATTCATTAGAAGTGAATTATACTGAAATCAGCCAAAATATTACAAATATTCAAATTTTAAAATAGTTCTCACGCCAAAAGTATAGTGCCAAATTTTTTTTCCGTCGGTCGAATGTTGCATAATACGTAGAAAGTAAGCTATAAGAAATATGTTGGCCACAGCTTGCTTGGATTAAAAGATATCAAAAAATTCGACAAGGAGGCGAGGCTTAAAGAAAAGGGGGAAGGAGTCACATGAACTTTTTCTGAAAGTTGTTTCAATGTTTATTGAGAAAATTTTGGTTTTGTATTCGTCTCTTCACCGGAAAAATAAAGAATCAAGTCCGTAACAGAAGTGTCTCAAAAATATGCCGCTGCCTTGGTAGCTGATCCTATTTTTTTCACGATTATCACTATTGTTGGTTTGACATTGTTGAATCTGGCTAGCGCACTGCTCTCAGCGTGTGCCTTACAAAGTGTTGTATTTGTTTCATCTAATTTTATGCCTATTTGAACACAAGAATCTTTTCATTCATTTATACACAGAGATAGCGGTGAATTGACATTATTGTGGCAGATCTTATTATGGGATTTTCCCTCAGTGAATTGTTAATATTTCGGTCTGCACTCTCGTCAGCAGTTGTACACGATTTTATGATGAAGTAGTCAGTAGAATTTACATCCAAGAATGTCGTTTCGATGTGTTTTTTCTTCAGCTAGGGATATTATAAGTCAGCAATATTCATTAACGTTGGAGAACTGGTTTGTTTAATTACAAGAATCTAGTCTTCTGCTAATGACCTGCCTTAAACTCCCGATAGTAATTCATTTTGGAGGACGTAGAGAAAGATGTAAACCTTGTTATATCATTTCTTTCGCATTCCTACCGTCTTGTTTGACTTGCAGTGCGCCTGTTTTACGTTTTCAAAAAGATGATGTCGCTCGATGAATTGGTTTCTGTGCGAAGGATCCATTTTGACTACAACTTAAGAGCCGAACAAGGAGGCAAACTATGATGTTTTTTGAAGGAGAGGAAAAATTGTTTGCCTTGTAGCATTTAGCTTGATCAACGCTTTGATTACAACGCGCCTGTTCATGTTGCTAATATTTTGTAGATCTTTCAAATACTGTTGAAATTGTAACTCGAGTTTACATGGAACATGAAGTTGTAAGATGATTAAAATGAAATGAACGCGTGCCTTCAATTTCTAACTCTACGTGAAGTCTTTCGAGTTGGGTTTGAAAAAAACATTGATGGAAATAACACGGGTCAAAATTACAATTTTCATCATTCTCTTTGGAAAATTGTCTCAACTCCGAAGCCTTCTGCACTTTCTTGATAAATGCAAGAGAGATGCCGACCTTGTATTAATGTCTATTACCGATATTATTTACAGGATGAAGTTTTCTTAAAGAGGCGGTATGCTTACGAAGGAAGACTAGTTGGTTCGCTAAATAAACACAAGGCTATGGAGAGAACTTGTGGGGATATCTCTTTCATTGGCTTGAATCGTATAGGAGGTTTCATCTCAAAGGAACGCCTCAGGCTTATATTAAAGAAAGGATGGAATAAATACCCTTCGGATGTTAATCACATTACTTCTCAATTATTTATGTTTGATAGATATTTTTGAAAAGACAATTTCATGGTTTCTGTAACGACTTCCGAGACGCTTTTAAAAAGCCGATGAAGACGTTTTAATAAACTTTAACCCTCAAGCACATTATCTGTTTGTGTGGGTGAATTTTTGTCGAGGGTTACTTACACACACGTTCCTCCTACTCTATGCATTGTTTTTGGCCCGATTCCATTTAGAAACGAATTTTTTGTCTCTTTTGGATGTAGATCTTTTCCCAATTGTATTGAATTTCAATTTGGAAATAATATTTTGCAATAAACAAATTTCAATGTTGAAAAGGAAGTAATTTCGTTATAAAAGATAACCATTCAAATTTAACATCATTGTTAGTTGTCAATGTAGAGCATAAGTCAGCAACCGGGGATTCGATTTCTCCCAAACTTGTACATGAACAGTACTAGTCATTCGTTTCATCAAATGCAAAGAGAGATATCTCCTGTGAACGAGGCTTTGTATTCTGTTTCGCAGAGAAGAATTGTTTATTTATAAGACATTTGTCGTAATTCATAATATCTTTCTCTATTGTTGTTCTATGAATTGCGACGGTTAGTCGAACAATATTGACTGACCTCCGCGATAATTATGTTTAGAAAACAAAGGAATTTAGGGCCGATGTGAAATACAGGCATTGCATTTTGTCGTTTTGTCGTTTTTACTTTTCTGAATGTAATTAATTTGCTGGAAACTATTCGTGTGTTTTCTTCATGTCTAGGTTTTTCCCATTCATCAACTGCGACAAAAAAAATCGAATGACAATTACCCATTTCATTTGTTTATATGAAAACTGAAAATGCTGACAATTAGTTATATTAGTTCAAGCAATGAAGATTATATTTCATGTTTTACATACGAGTATTAGCTAGTGATTCGCAATCGTGTTCACAACTGCCAGTGTGATGCGAATTCGCTTATTTGAAAAATTTTGGACAATGTCTGTTAATAACGATGCTTTTAAAACCAGTTGATATTGCACTAACATCAATGGTGTTGATAGTGAGAGACGACGATTTGTAAATTTCTTGCGTATTCTTGAAAAGTATAATCGCATTTTTCTTTACGATCAACCATGTTAAGACTGGGGGGTTTTTTGGTGTCGAAGAACGGGTTGGTAGGGTGCATCCCTTGATTTTGAATTGACCGGTGATTCAACCTTTCTGAAACTTAGAGCACTATATATTTGGGGTATGTTCTTTCCAGTTTGTTATCGGTTTTGGCCACTTCGTTCATCTTAGTGTTGTAGAGAGCAAAAAGAATAACTAAGGAGCAGTATATAAATTATAAACAATGTTTTTCCATTTTCAAATAGAATATAATACATACGTGCACATGACTAAATTTAATGGAAATTGGTGAATTTTGCACTTCGGTTGTCGAGGTCACAAAGTGCATCATGATGTCAACAATTTTTCCTTTAAAGCGAATTTTCGAATCTACATTGCAAAGCAAAATAGTCACTGATTATTTGAATTCGTGTTAATTTCATATGGAATACTATGTCAGAAAAATCACATTTTTGTCCTCGCACGACTGTTTTATTATGAAACGATATAGAGACTTCTTGTCTTCAGCATTTGTCTTGTTCTGTGGTCTTGATGCAACATGCATCAGGCCCGTCGTCAGAATAGATTTAAAGGGGACACTTTTGACTGGAGGGGCAAACATTTGAAATTCTTATTCAGTAAAATCCGATAGCTAATATACCTGAGCAATGGTGAAACTGAACATGTATATTTGACGCTCTTATGTTTCGCATCACTGTATTCTCGTATTTTCTTTTGTAATCGTAAGTTAATTAAATTAAAAAAACATACATAATTCTATAATTCAGGTATTTTTATCAAAAAGTTGCAGACGTTTATGATCATTGCTAAATCTCTAAAGTGCATGGCAAAAAGCCTTTTAATATATTCAGTTTTTATTTGATTACAATTACTACCAAACGCTTAAGATATTCCAATGAACCTTCCTGGCAGTGACAGATAAAAATAAAAGGCTTTGTGACAGTGAAAAAGTTGCGAGTTATTTTTTTTCAAATCAACAGGTATGCTTCATTTTTTGATGTTGACATTATCTATCGCAATTGTCTTCTACGCCTCTCAGAGAATGTTATTGAATGCTTATCGATGGATTTGCCATGCCGCTTCATTAACTTCTGATTTTGGTACATGTGCAAAGGTTTGTATTTTCAGACAAGGTCAATCGTTACGAATTTGACCTTAAATTTGATATTGGTGGACACGGCTGTTAGCATTCGTATCTTGGGTGAAGCGGTGACGTCGCCACGAACCATTTGGTGTTCAGAGGTCAAGCGGTTGATGCAAGGTGACAGTTGGATTGGTGCTGAGTTCCGTATTCGATAACGATCCAATCCAGCATTCAAACATGGCGTAAATTGACTAACATGAAGTGTTTGCCTAGAGCTACCTGAACAGGAGTGATCAGCAGTACTGTTATCAAATGTTAATGCTCTCCTGTAAAGACAGTTGTGCTCTAATGCGACTTCTAAACGATGGTGTTAGCCAGCTTATGAATTCTCTTTCTCTCTTTTCTCCATCGTCTTTGCTCTTGCCAATCTCCTGTTTTGCACGGAGAGGGGCAAGGTTTCACAATAATATCACCAATATTTTCCTCATTCTTCAATAACGTCTCATCAGTGATTGACAAGGTGAGCACAGCTCTACTACAATGATCGGCAGTCCATAAGCTTTGTGCAGCGCTCGTCCTGATTTCTAGCTGTAATCCGATGAAATGTTGCCTTTCATGTCGATGCTCCGTATTTGTCTTTTGCTCTCCATCCTAACATAGAGAGCTGAGTGAGCTGAGTAAGTCAGGTCCCATCTTACGTGGTTATCCTTTTTCAACGTACCACAGATTTCAACATTTTGCAAATATCTTTTACATCTGGATACGATAGATGGAGAAATCTTCTTTTTCTCCTGGCGATGTCAAATTGAAAAATTAATTTTCTATCCCATGTGTACACAATTGTGTTTACGTTCGGCCTCCAAGTAAATGAAATGAAGCTATCCGATTGTAAAATGTTCAATCTCGTTTATGCAAAATGCAAGGGAAAAAGTAATTTTATTTCAACTTTACATTCGAATGAGTTGTGTACTTCTTATCTTGGAAGCAAATCTTAATGGAAAGGACGTTACTTATGAATTTAATCGGACGATTTGAATCTATAACCAAGCCAAGTTTCAGTTATGACAAGACTCGTTAGTGTCTCCCCATGATTCACAAGATATTTACCTCAGGCTGTTTTACCTTCAATTCTTCTACAGATATGATTTTACAAGAGTTATCGAGCGAAGTTTGACAAAAATAGTTTTAATTTCAATGTCAGTTTTGATTTTCAATATGAGCTTCATACCATGTTAGAACAAGTGGATCGTGAGTCAATTAATGTTAATTACATGACCACTATCGCTTCATTATCATTGCCATCAACACAAGTAGAATCTGGCTTTTTAGTCCACTCAGTACTTCACTGCCGAGATTCTATCTAACGATCTTGCCAGTCTAACTTATTATTACTTGTTTCATTCACCCTTCAAACTGAAAACGCCGCTAAATCTACATAAAGTTGCTAGAAAGAGATGAAAGTCGTTTTGTCTTTTCGCTCTGTGTATGTGTGCGCGCTCCACAATTACTTTTTTAAATGAAAAATTGTACATTACTTTTTAATGACGTACAGCGAGTGACTATGTATTTCGCCCTCGAATGCTGCAGTCAGATTTGAATCGAAGAGAACGGATGCACGAGACATAAATAACAATCATTTGTTTCACACTCATAAGCCTTTTCGCGTTCTCTCTTTAAAAATCAGAGCTTCTCTTCTCGCTTCTTTGTTGACAACTGAGAGACTGCTTGTCTAGTGTATCTGTGAAGATAGAAAATCTGCCTTTCTACTGAGTTACCTCGGAAGGTTGGTAGAACTTGTAAGGAACGCAGACCCGGACGAAGTCTCTTTGAACCTCTCCTTCTTTGCCTTGTGTATTTGGCGACAAAGTCAGTCGAGTTTAGCATCGAGTCTAGCTTGGGAATGACGATTGTATTGTAGGTAGTGATTTGGCTGATTATGGTGAGCACGTTTTCGATGTACTTTTTGTCGAAATAGCGCTCACATTTGCTGTTACCCCTCTGCCTTTTGTGGATAATATATTAATGCTAACCTGTTGTTTACCAGTCTTTGTGCTGATTGCATTCTTTGTTGTTTACCAAGTCACACTGTTAAGCCCGTACTTTGAGTTAGTTATGCAGCAAAACAATTGGTAGTTGATTGGTAGCGTTCATTCGAGACAGGTTGCCTCGATCATGTTTTTGGGACACATTTTTTCTTCCGTATCCATACTGACCAAATGTTTTGCTTAGATGTGTGCATAATTTGTATGCTGACACAATACGTAACCTGGAACTTCTCTCGGCTAGTCCAAACTTGATCAACAGCGAAAGTGACACACATTTGAAGCCACGGCTGACTAGAAAAACATTGACAAACGGATTTTGACAATGTCCTCTCAGCTTTCAACTATTCAAAATAATTAATTCGCACACGCGAGTAATTTTCCAACCGTTGCTAAAGAAATAAAGTTAATCGTCGGAAGTTTGTTTTTAATAAAATGCAATTATTTAAGCATTCCGTATTCAAATGGAAACACGAACGAAGAGATCGGATTGTTGGTTGAAATGTACGAGAACTGAAAAGCTGAATTAATAAATTGTACTCAGAAAGCAGCTTTCTGTTTTATCAATCATCATTCATGTAATGTCAATGGTACGATGGCTATGGTGTTGGTCTTGCGATCTTTTAGTCGTATGTTCGAGTCTCCTTGAGAATCAAAGTAATTCATCAGAACATCTGGACTGAATCACAAGTCACAACTCTTGAGCAAAGTCAGAGCTGTTCAGGTCTCCAGTCGGTGAGCAATAATTTGTCAGCTTCATACACTGTCTCCGTGGCACAGTGTTTAAGTGCTTAGCCTAGCGATCTTTTGGTCCAGATGTCGAGTCCCGAAGGTGTCATTGGAGGTCAGCAGGAAGGACATCCGGACTAAAAGTACTACAACGCTCAATAAGTCTGATTATGTCAGCACCGTCCAAGCCCCAAGTATGGGGAGTAGTGACGTAAAGCTTCATTTTTTCATACACTGAATCACGTGAATTCACGTATACATGGTGATTGTTAAGCTTAATTCACGATACTCGCCATCCACCTCCTTTTATATGTAATGAAAAATTATTGTTCTTGGTTGTTCAGGTAGTCGCTGTTCATTAGGCTATTCAGTTTTGTATAAACTCAATGTGTTTGTGTAAGTAATTTGAACATGTATTGTTTTGTCAATAATTTCTCATAAACATAAAATACTTGAATTTGAAATTAAACAATTTTGAAATAGAAGCGGTGTGTTTGGCCAAGTTTTTGATTGTTCGATCTTCACTAATTATCACTTATTACCTGAAAATGCGCGAATGCAAAATTTCTTCAGACTTTCTTACTAACAAGCTGCTTTATCTAATTGTGAAATCAGTTGAGATTTCGGTAATATTTGCGTCCTTAGGTTTTGTTAGTTTCTCTCACTTCTCAGAAATGTGACAGCGAGCTCCATCCTCCTGTTTTGGCTGGTGCACGGTTTGTATGAGTGTCACACGCATCACTTTGTCTTATTGATGTTACCGAAGTAAGGCGGTACAGTCTCAGCAAAGCGACTCAACTATTCTGCTGACAAGTACATCCCTAATACGCCTATGGAACCAATTATCTGTCTAGGTGAATCTCAGTGGCATCTTTTAACAAAGTACTAGAAAAAGAGATGATTAGATCGGGAAATCTCTATTGCACCCAACCCAGAAAGTCAGAATGTTACTGGGTTTTGTAACTTTTCTCAGCAGTCTGTAGCTCGCACATATGCGAATGATTATGTAATGCATCAGCCGTCGTTTGTTCGCTTACTTTATAGCGATCTGCACGATTGACCTTTACGAGGACTCTTGAGTGGGCTGGGCCGAGCCTGAAAGTTCATTTCCAATTACTTGTGAAGATATGAACGGATAGCAGGGAATAGTAGGAAACAAATCATACGTTGTGAGGTTAATCCCAGTTGGACTCTTGCCCCCTCTTACTCTTTCACCCGAATCAAAAGGGGTCAGCGAAATACATTCAGTTATGTCTCATTCTAATGAAATTTATTTTCTAATTAATAAATGTTTCTTATTTCTAGCTTCTCGAACTAGTCGTAACATATCAAGCTGTTGCGTCGCTCACTCAATGCGAATTCGATAATACTTCACGTACGTGCTTGCACAAAATGTGAAGACCTAATCTAAATAGTTATTATTTTTATCCAGCCCACTCATTTATGAAAAAGAAGCTGCGTCAATTCATTGCTACTTCTAGAAAAACTTCAAAAAGTTGTCGTTGCCAACTGCTGGTTCCGCGTTGTCCAGATCGCCCAGCCCTGGTTTGAATAGTTGAAACATTCTTTCAAATGTTTTGGTTTTGAAATACAATAATTCCCAAACTGAAATCACCTAAAGTGTCAACAAATTAATTATTGCTCAACTAATTAACTGTCAATCTCAATGACAAATCAATTCACCAGCTTAAAGAATCATGTAGTGATTCATTGATAACCCTTGTTTCCAGTAAAATCAAGATAGCACAACATAGCAATCTATGATACCAATTGATTACTGGGAATGTTGTCCCATATTTAAGCCGTGCAATCGGTTCACAATACCGTTGTAAGTCGAGTAATTTCATAAAATTTATTTTGAATCACTTAATATTTTATTGATACTGATAGATATTTTTATTAAATATTTCATTATGAATTTAGTAACATTATTTTCAATTTTAATATAATATTAAAATAATGAAATAAAATTTTATTTGATTTTAGAATCTTATTATATCATTTATGTTCAAGAATACATTATACCGAAATCATTGAAAGCACGCGTCATGTTTCTTCTGTTTCCTATTTACCTCCAGGCAAATGGAGTTGATTATAGGTGATCACATTTGAAATAAGTGAGTCGGTATTTTTGTGTCTCGAACTGACAACCGGCCACTATTGTCATATCTTATCCAGAACAGCAATTCTTATGCATCTAAATGAAAGTTGTACTGTAAATATGAATAATTGCAAGTCTTGCATAAATCCTGCCGGAAAAATATTCTCCCTGTAAAAGTAGAGGCTCATTTCGTAATATTAAGTAATATCTCTGACATTCTCTGACCTTCGAATTTGAATATGAATGATGATGCAATGAGGTTCAACTTCATCACTACTCCCCCTTACTGGGGGCTTGGACGGTGCTGACATAGTCAGACTTTGATCTGCAGCATTGTGATCTTTTAGTCCGAATGCCCTTCCTCACGACTTCCAATGACACTTTCGGGGCTCGATCTGTGGACCGAAAGATCGCCAGGTCAAACACTTAACCACTGTGCCACGGAGACACCATAATATCTAAGGTCGAATTTTAAGTCAATAGTCCAACTCATGAAATCAAATTTTCGGTGAACATCAGAAAAATAGTGCATGATTCATTGCTTTCATGGGTCTAAATTTGAAAACGCTCCATGTCTTGGACTCGGGGCTGAAAATGAGCAAAACACTAATGTATATCTGCAATTTCTAATGTAAATACTTAATGAGTCGCCAACTGAACTTTCTGACATTGTCTAGAGTTACTACGATTGCTGCTAAGTCATGATAACTAATTTTCTGTTTAGTACTTGCATTGCTCTCATCTTTGTTCCGTTACATGATGTAAACGTTCTACGGAGATTAGGAGAATCATCATACTGTCTAATTGTCAGAGAATATTAGAATAGAAGTGTTTAGAAGATACGACGCTGATTTCAACGCGGGAATTATCAAATGAAAGAAAATTCCTTCTAACCTGCGATGTTTGAGTGAAAGGCAGTTTTGTGCTTACTTTTTTCCACGAGATTGATATTTGCATTTTGTTGCAGGTTCGTGTTGTACTAACTAGAGAAATAATTTCGTATTTGTATCACAATCTCGTTTGACAATCCGGGAAGTGTATCGCACGTTCATGTGTGAATTTCGATACGTATTTCTTATTTCTCAAAGATTTCATACATTGCATTGAACAAAGATTCCGTTGGCATCTCCTGTAGATATTGCTTCTCTCCCATGCCTCTTCTAGTCGACTGATTGGTTACCGCGGACTCGAGGAAAATTCCCCTCATATAATTAACACCTTAGAACGGCCGTCTCTTATCTGCGTCACTGCGCGTCCTTTTCTGCTGGCTCGTTGGGCGGGCAAGCGCGATATTTTACCTCATGAAGGAGTTGAAGATCAGAGAATTTTCGTCTTAAGGACACTTGGAGCTTAGATAAAAGGGAAACAAAGACTGTTCTGCCTTTGTACTTGTCTCGCGCAAACTTTGGCTAGTGTTTTGGACATGAAATTCGCAATCTTTTCTTGTCTCAACCATCTGTTTCCCATCTGGTAGGTGGAAGATTGATAATAATGTCATAAGCATTGAATGAAGAGGTATTTACTTGGCGCGTGAACTCTTGTTCTTTCTTCGTCTTGTACTGTGGATGGAGAAGATGTGATAAAGTTCCTTGACTGGGCTATATGTATTCGTGTAGTTAGAGATGTTTTAGGCTCACTTTACGACTCTTTGCTGGCCGTTATCGCTCTCATCAGCCATGTGTTCCGACGATAGGAAGTGTGAAAGATAGTGATAATGATGAGCCTTCGGGTGAGAAATGTGCGCCGGGAATGTAGTGGCCACTTGTCGACACTTATCTCTCTTTGCCCATGTTCGATGTCTTCGTCGGCAATTGATGATAACTAACCTCTGTAAAGCTGACGATGAACAGGTAACGAGGCTGCGCACATAGGTCATTCATTGTGCTAACTGCATCTTCTGCTTAATTTCATCATACACTTTCTATATTTAATTAAGTAGAGGCAAATGGAAAATCTGTTGCATTACATTCGCGTCTTCAAAATCATTAAGATAGTGTATCAAATTCTGAAGTCGATAAAGAGAATGTTCAGCACAACACATCAGGGAAGTGTAATTTTAGACTTTGGGAATGATTGTTTCGATCACTAGGGTTTCGGAAATATGACGATGCGTGTATATCAATCATCCTGAATTTCATATAGTCAGGCATGTCATCTTCCACATTCTCGTATTCAACTTGAATATTCGACTGATTATTTCTAAGGTCAATCCTAAATGAGTGAAAGGAAACAACAATTATCTAAGTTATCTTAAATTTTTTCTTTCTGAAACTTCGGAACTCAAACAAGGAAGATTGCATATTGACAAATTGTTTCCCTTATAAGCAAATTATGAGGCAGCAACAACAAACCGAAAAGCACTCAAGGTATTTTAGGCCATCGGGGTTGCCGCTGTTTTTGTCCAATTTACTTAGGATTTCTTACTAGAGTACTTTTTCATAATCTTCCATAACTTTGTTAACCCTCTTTCGCATTGGTAACTCAGTGTTTTTTGTGCCTGTGATGCTTGTGATTTGGAGTTTCATGTTCATCCTTTCTGGTGACTTTTCAGTTTGTGTTGAGATTTTAACTCCTAAACCCCTAATCGCTGATCCTTGCCGTTAACCTTTAAGCTACGGGGGATAACCCTTCCTGTACATCTAGTACGACATCTAGATTATATTGGTCAAGGAAAATAGATATGAGACTCTACTTTCGGTGCTATGCTATCCACTCAAGTGTCATTGCATGGAAGAGCTTAGAATAGGGCATTACATCACCGTGACTTAGGATAGAACAAGGGATTTTAGTGATATTGAAGCTCCCTATAGTAAATTGTCGACGAAGAAGATTCGATGAAAATCCAAATAGTTTTCACATTATTCATAGCATAGTCTATCCTTGAATCATCTTCTGTAGCTCCTTATTAGAAATGAAGAAATTCGAATTTTAAAAAAACTTTAATCAAGACTTCAATATCTTCTCATTTCAAGGAATTTTACTTTATTCATTCGATTATCGGTGGTGAATATATATTTCCTTGTGTTCGTGCTGACATTTCCACCCACTCGCAAATTTTAAGGTAAAAGCAGACTTTTACGTCATGACAACATGTATTAGCTGTTCAACCGCCTCCTTGCATCACCACGATTTGATGTGTCCTTAAGCCGACTGCGTTTGGCTAATTATCTAATTATCGAACTACGTTGTGATTGCGGACATACCTGATAGAAAGTCATGTGACGCGAAGAAACCTTAGAGAGACTGCTGCTTGCCACAATCTGACGCTATTCTTTTTTAATCAACAAATGCAAAAGCAATTTTGAGAGAAGACTTTCAACTGCCTTTCTTCGATAACTACACAACCCAACGCCGCAGCAGTCAAATTCATTTGTTTATAATTAAATGAAGCGTTTTTCTTGTCTGCGTGGTCGTGTAATTATGGAAAAGTACATACGAAATAATCGTGAAATTATACTTTCATAGCTATCAACATCTAAAATTCACAATGGGAATATCGTTCTTTATCCAGTGAAAAAGAGAATTGATTTTTAACACTCGCTTTTTTTCTCAGTGAGTTTTGCAGTTCATTGTAGCAAACTAAGCTAGCATCGATGATGTTCAGTACATTGTTCTTTAAATTTTGTTTTAATATTATAGATGATTATGTAGCAAACTCGGCAACATTTTCATCAGACAAAGTATTTTTGGAAATCTTACGGCGATTGACTCTGTTGTTGTTGTTGTTGGAAAGTGGACAGAGTTCATGTTTTTCTAATTTCAGAACTAACCTTTAAATAACTCTAAATATGCTCAGAGATAATTTTATTATTTATTATACGATAAAAATGTTTTTTGACGATTACTCATATAGGTAGATTTGTTTGCGATCGATGAGATGACGTATCGATTACTTTGACAAATGCCAGAATCCTTAGAATTGGACAATAAATGAACTCACGGCTCTATATTCAATCAATTGCTTGACCTTGTTTTTGCTAGTTTTAAAAGAATAACGGATCACAGTGTTGATGAGTTGGTTTTATCTTTCCTTGCCTTCATCGATGAGATTCAGTCATAATGAAATATTTTAATTTGATGGAAAATGTAACACCTCCATAGAACTAACGTCGAGATCAGGACTCCCAAGTTATAATTAGTCCTCTGATAACGATATTTCGAATTAGAACATTCAAATTTCTATTTTGAATGATTCCCAGATTTTTCGTGATACTTTATAGACAGCCCTGATAGAAGCGGGCTCTTTACTTTGATGAAATTTTGACATCGCCTCTCTACAACCGGAAGCTTTGGCACTGAAAGTAGAAAGGTATAGTATGATGCTCAATCCAGCCTTGTCGGTCAATTTCCTATGCCATTTTCGAAGATACTTGACCATACAACCAAAGAACTAACCATCAGAACTAAACCAGTGACGCGAAATATAATGCGTTGTAACTGCACAAATATTGATCGACAAAATCTTTATTTTTGCCTGATCAAAAGTGTTCAATCATTTTAACTGCTGTGTTGATCTACAGCATGTCGGAGGTGTACATCAGTCATGCTGCTGCTGTTAAACAGTCAA
Source organism: Prostheceraeus crozeri (assembly GCA_907163375.1). Classification (NCBI taxonomy): domain Eukaryota; kingdom Metazoa; phylum Platyhelminthes; order Polycladida; family Euryleptidae; genus Prostheceraeus; species Prostheceraeus crozeri. The sequence continues at coordinate 110,698 of CAJQUW010006039.1, read as the reverse complement.
TGTATGTTATTGGATGCTGCAGAAACAGGATTAATGATATTAATGGGCAATAAATGCATATCGGCATGTTTCCTGATCAGATCATAAAGCGTCTTGCCTCTGATTGTTGAGTGCAGTGATCATTAAGTGCTTCAATCTCTGGCATTAAGAAAGAATCAAGAAAGTTTGTCTCCATTGACCGACATGGTAAGATTTTGGATCGATTTGTTACCATAGATATGTAATCAATGTTAGCAGACTGTTCTTGAGTAAACTGTCAGTATTTTCTTTACTAGTAAAACGGACTCATTGAGACGTTACAATGCCCACATGTCAGCCAACGATTCAAATCACCAGAAATCCAAATTACGGAATGAACCTTATGAAGGTACTACCAACTACTCCATCTGTTGTCGGATCATAAACTTAACTGACACGCTTTCAACTGTGTAGAAAGTCTAGTATGATGGATAGACCCGCATGTCTTTCTCTCCTGCGGACATTTATTAAATCGACATCAGGTTTGTCATCAGTAAAGAATCATCAACTTTCATTTCTTTCTTTAAGTCATGCGACATGCGAAGGTAAATTTACAAATGTACAGTCTGATTTCAGTGGATGAAAAAGGATAAAAGGGAGATTTTGGACTTCCTTTTCTGTGGATTGATGTTTAGGACAACACATAACCCGGATGCGGTTTTATTTTTTATGTTGAAACTGGCGGGTGAGTTATGACCAGCGAAGACGATCATTTTTAACTTATTCATCTTGCCGAACATGTTTTTATCTAAATTTCCTGTTTTATCTTCTGAACTTGCATCTATTATCATTAAGATGGAAACTCCAGATGGAACTGCCAACGCTCAAGCCAACCAGCTACATGTTGGGAAATTTAATTTATCATGGAAGATGATCGAATCCACAATCTCGAATCTGATCACAATTCAGGAAGAATTAATAGTAATTTCATTGAGCTGATCGGTTTTCATTGCTCAATAAACCAATCGACGAAATCAGAAGTAATTCATAATGCAGGCTACAAGCAATTATTTGATTCCTTCACTCATTCTTCAATGGTGGCATTGATGTCATTAAATGTTAGAGAGGAAAGACAACTCCGAATTTACATTCAATTGTTGAACCTACTTATGCCAGAGCTATCTTCAAATAGGAAGGCTATTTCAAAACTTACTTTTATATTTTTAATCACAATTTGCGCGCGTTCTAGACATAGCATGAGAATGGGAGTGGTACTATTTGAGTCACATTGATATCCTATTATTGATATCTTGCTGTTGTTATTGCTATGTACAGTTATTAGTAAGTTCTCTAAAAAGTACTGATAAAAACAATATTTGCAATCTCGAACGTTTCGGGACCCAGTCCTTTGTCAAAGAGAGTGTTATTTTAGACTGATGTCGAATTATAGCTTCCCTAGCATAACTAGGTAATTAAACTTCTACAATGCAATAACTGGAGTTCAATATAGGTATAGACGAGTTGTTGACTTTAATGTTTGATGTAGAGAAAGAGGAAGTGATTACCCACGTTTATTTAATTGAATCGTTGCTATATAAGCTCATGCTTCATTACAATCTGCTTTTAATAATTCTAATGAATACATGGGTACGTCGACGAGCATATTGAGCATTCATTCAATTTGGGATTCGATGTGACTTATTTTTAAAGACATAGGACCATTCATTCAGGGCCGATGTGCGATGTCTGAACCAATATCCCTACACGAGGTACGAATCCCGTTATCATTCATAAATAAATTAGCTTTACCGTTTTCAAAAACAGACGGCTCTGTTGATAGGCTCAAAAATCGCTTATTGAATTCTTATTCATCTTTACACATAAAGGATGTTATTTTTGCGTTTGATGTTATTTCTTTGCTTTACGTTAATTTTATAAGTATTACGTAGATTAAACGAATTTCGATTGTTTTTAGACTAGGCGCCTTATTGTGTATACAATTTCCTGCAACTTGCGTGCTGCTTTAAGTGCCGAAGGGACCTTATTCAAGGTTCCCTAGCCTTTTTTCTTTCTTGTCTGCTACAGGAGGACATTTGCAAGTTACCTGTTCAGATGTTTCTTTGTCATATCTACTATCGTAATTCAACATACATGTTCTTTGTGTATTAAATAAAATGTTGCAGTATTATTGAGGCTTGGTTAAAATGGAGTTCTCTTGAGTTCAATGTGAACTAATATAATGAAAAAAATCACCACTTCCATCGCAAAGCCAAGAAAGGGATTTGATTGTTTCGAAGATTGTATTACTTCTTTCAACGTCTTTCCGTTGATGTACTTTTCCACTTATCTTATATTCGAGTTGAGCAGCTTCTGTTCGAATCGAATTAATGATTGGCATTTGGAAACTGCGTGACCGGAGGTCTATAACTATCTCGTGCGAAGTTCCACGGATGAATTTTCTGGCATTAATTGAATTTAGGTTCGTGATGCAGGAGACCACCGTGCCCCGATGAGGTCTGAGTCAGCAAGTCCGAGTCTCATCACTTTCACACCAAGAATGCAGAGCGGTGAACACTTTTAAGTAAGGAACGGGGAGGATTGGAAATTATTCTGCTGATCGTTTCGTTATTAAGCTTCCTAACTGCTGCTTCCCCTCGTCATTAGGAACTCGAGCAAGTCACTTAAAGTGGACTTAGTGTATCAGGTATTTCGTGGCTCCAGCGCGTGGGAAAAATTAAACAGGCTGTCCAACTCGTTATTTCTTCTGTGTGTATTGTATGCGAGTTGTTCATTTGGTCTGACATTTTTCTTCAGTAATAGTGGATAATTGAAGGCGCGTTTCTTCACGACGTTCAAGTAAGGACATAATAGAATTGGTTGTTAGTTTGGCATTTAGAAACAAATCGTAATGAAGATCCCGTCTTACTGACCCCTGCTGTTGTCCCAAAACAGCAGGAGATGACAGAATTCTAATCCAGAAATTGTAACTGCTACCTCGTAATAAGATGTCAGACTAATGTTCGATAAAGAATATCGCTGATCCAGAAGTACGATGAAAGCAGGCTCTGCTGATAATTGTGAATTATCACATAAAAATCGAGCAAAAATTTCCTAAGCCATGTTGACAATTTATGAAAATCTTTTATCGCTTTGTTCAAGTTAGTTGGTCTAGAATGTCCGTTCAAGTCCTTTAATATGATATTGTCGGATTTCTATGTACTTTAGGGGCCCTGACGTTCAGCTCTTCCTTCAAGCGGGTCTTAGTGACCATGCCGTAGCCCTATAACAGCATGCGCACAACGCAGTGGAGATGAACTAGGCTTGTGATTCGGGTTTAATCATCTAAAAGTAGTGGAATCCTATCAGACTCATCGCTATATGCTTCTTCTTCTAAAGAAAGAACTCACAGATCCAGTTGAAGTTTGTGAATCTTCTAAATTTTGCACTGAACGTGAATTTTATGCATAATGAAAATTAGCCCAATAATTATCTATAATTTAATATGATTAATCATATAAATTATTTAGTGAGGCAGTGCTGATAAGAACTACGCCTGTAATCGCTTCTCTTGAAAGCTATGATGATACATGCACTGTATGTCATAGCAATACTGCTTATTTTCAAAAAGATGATGACTGCCCTTGTTATTAGGCTACATAAAAACGGTCACACGTTTTTGTAAAAACGTGTTATACACTTACATGTACATGTGGCAATGATCAAGATTCTTTCTTAAGTTGAGTTATGCTATGAATGAAATTTTGAGATTATTATACTAGCTTTACAAAATGAAATAAGCTTTATCTTTTGTTGTTAAATTTCAGGTCAATTACTTCTAGAAGAAATTCTATGTTCATACTTACGAAAAAACTTATGAGTATAGTGAACCCCGCTTAACTTAGGTTATTTGAACTTGTTCATCGACCGAAGGATTGGGCTTACAATAAAGAGTTGCCTATTTATGTATTCAGCAACTCATTTATAAATCAAATTGGATTTTCGCTGAAATTTCAACAAAAATTCTTTCAGAAATTGGATGAAAATATCCGCCTAGCTTACTTGTTTCTAGTTCAAATGAAGCTACTTAAATGCTAAGTTAATTTTTAGATAAATAAAAGAAATACTTCGTAATTCTAGATATTATTCATTGATTAAGGACCCGTCTTGTCCGTTTGGTCAGCCATGCTGTCATTTTGGGACCCATGTTGTCAGCCATATGGTAGTCCCTCTTATAACGTTGTAGTCCAGCGACGGAATCAAAATCATTGCCAATTTAACAAAAATACATTTTGAAACTTATGTTTGCCGACTCTTGCTTTGTTTCAAACTTATACAGCCAATGGAGAAATTATGAACCTTTTCAACAAGTCGGTTCATCTTCGAATTCCGTGTTTTCAGATTCACTACTCGGAGGATCGGTAGGAATACGCTTGATATCCGTAACTTTCGGCATTCTTTGATTGTTTCGTTTAATTTGATGGATGTCTCGAGGCTTATATCGAATAAACGTGTTTACACGAAGCTAAGACTCACGAGACAGATGTTTTGCATGTAAAACATGTCATCATTCACGTCGTGTTGTGACTTATTCATTGACTTGAAACACCTCTATACTTGAGTTTGTCCATCCTGAGGTTAGACATTTTTTGCATTCTTCTTCTTGATGATAAAGTATGCAATTATAATCCGATGAAAATAATGATTAAAAGAATAAAATTCTGAATCAAAAATAGCAACAACGCGCGTTGAAGCATAGGAGAGACATAGAAGGCAATGGGGCGATTGTATGTATAAGTGTTTCGCGTGAGAGAGGGCGTCAGTGAGAAAAAATTAATGTATGTGACTTAGAGACGGCTTTGGGTCTTGAATATTAATTAATGTTTGAGCTCTTAATAACTTGTGAGGAGAATGAAGCATCGAGATTAAAAGTTATTTTGTTTGATGGAAGAGATTTTAATGATACATGCTTTCTCTTTAACTAACACGTTTACAGGATTAGAGTGTGCTGATATTCAATAGAACGTGTTAAGGCTTTGCATCTGAAGAGAAGTTAATTTTCTTTCATCCCTTTGTATAAGTTTCATGTGAAAAGTTGGCTTAGAGGCAAAGTCATACTTCATCTACGTACATTTGAAAGTGAAATTCAGAATTTGGAGCCTCATATTTCGAATTGTATGATAAGATCTGATATAATAATAACAAAGATTTAATCCATTTGGGCGTTGGCACATCTTTAATAACTCAGACATACTTCGTCTGTTGATGATTTAACACTGTGTTACATTTCTTAGAGTTGTTTTAATGAAACTATTTTTCTTTAACAACTGAATATTTGTATTATTTATCAAATGTTGTTAGAGATTGAGATTGAAGCATAGGAATATTTGAAACATTTCTGTTCACTAGTATTGTGACAGGGACGATATTCTCTGTGATTATTGTTTTATCGATAGTTTTGTTTGGATTGTAATAATTAATGATCTGAATATTTTGTCGATATTGTGAGACGAATTGAGAAGACGTGAATTAACCATGGCGACCTAGTTTCAATTATGTACTTCGTATCATTCAAGTCTTCATTTTGTCACTAATTTCATTGATTTGAGATATAGTTTCAGAAGGAATGTATTTTTAAAGTCTTTTCGGGTACAAATATCACCCACCTTTGGTCTTATATTTGCTTTGCTCTTGTCGTGACTCATTTATTCATTCACTCAAACTCGTCGCCGTGGTTTTGTGAAAGTGTTATCTTTCACTCTGTGGAGGATTTTACACACATCTGATGGACTGATTGTGATCTCTGTAGCACAGAGGCCTGCAGCTTGTCATTGTGATCTTGTGGCTGTATGATCGAGTCCCGATAAGAAAGGAATTAGAGGTCGTCATGATTGACATCCGTGCAGAAGCATCACAAGGGTTTAGAAACTCAAGTTTCAAGGTATGGGCATTATGCTTTATATGTTAGTCTGTTGAAGTGATGGCAGAAATTGCAATTAAATACTTTCCGTCTCTCCCATCTTCTGAAAGACCTGGAAAAATATTGAAAGCAAATGCCAACAAAACTTAAACAGAATGTTTTCCTGAGTACTGTTGGTCTATACTGTCTTTATTATTATTACGGGTAATCCTTGCCAGCCTTTCCTGCACTAAGAAACTAATTATTATGGCTAAGTTAATAAAATTATGAATTTAAGGTTCACCACTTTTCATTCAACTTCTTAAAAATACATGTGCTTGGAATGTTGTAATAACAGTTGTCCTTTCATACACGGGGCATCCCTTATGTCTGTAGAGATAATATGATCACCAGAGGTGAAGTGAACGGGTAGCAGAGTATAGCGCCGTTAGTCATACTTCCCACGATTCTGACCTGAACCACCTGACAGCGTTATACTTCCTACTGATTTAAAAAGAATCCGTTATAATAGTACATGGTCTCATCTAATTGAAATGACATTTGCCATCAGAGGTCTCATCACAGAAATGGAGCAAATCTCGCCGATTATGTTGTTAATCATTCATTAAATCTCATTAGGCTTAAATATTCGCTCCACTGTGTTTACTTATTCCCGAAGATTGTCTTGTGAAAGCATCGGAATAATCAACCAACGTACTTCTTCACTGCTGACGATAAAGTCTTCATGCTGAGTTGTCATGTTTAACCATCTTTAGTTGTCATTAGAAACTGAAGGGCGATGACTGAAAATATATCAATGCTAAAACACGGAGAACCACAAGTAAAATAATTCCGATGGGGAAATATCGACTTACATCAGGTGATTGATCACGTGTATTGTTCATAATTTTTTTCGAAATTGACGTGCAGTTGTACATTTTGAGAAAAATTTTCTCAAAAAAATATATGTATGATTATGATGATGATGACATAGACAGACTTATGGACCGCTGTAGTACTTTAAGTTCGGATGCCCTTCCTGCCGACTTCCAATGACACCTTCGGGGCTCGACCTCTGGACCAAAAGATCACTAGGCCAAGCACTTAACCACTGTGCCACGGAGACCACAAAAAATATATATATAATCCTTATTTATACTTGGAAGCACATGAGGCGAGCGCCTTTCTTCCATGTGACCGAGTTTTATTTGTCCTGATTTCATTCTTTTGTCCTGAGTGCCTAGCAAGAACGCACATTGATCCTATCAAGGTTTGAGCCCGTATCTCCCGCACGCAGAGCGAACACTCTACCACAAGGCCACAGCACCTGCAAATCCAATCATACATGATTTATTTTGAAGTTAATCTAAACGTTTGACAGGTCAGAAATGAGAGTATTTGACATCGATTTGAAATCGTATCGCTGACTGCTAAGCTGTGTACATCGCCATTCGTGAAGCGAATGCATCAAACGAAGACTTAATCGCACACATTTTTTATGCGGCCATTCGGATTTCTAAGACGATGAAAGGATGAGAAGAAATTCGCGCGACATCTTCGAAATACCATCGTCGAAAATTCTAATTGGGTAACGAATTCGTCCAGAGGGATAGCTGCTCATCGCAGGAAATGTTTTCTTCTTATCGGAATGTCAAAATAGACATGGGAAACAGTTAGGAAACCGATTTCTGTGAAAACGCTTTCTCATACATGTATCTTGCATACTTCTCGCTAATGTGTCTCTGTTGTTGTACACTTTGCGTAATTGAATGAAGCTTTAGAGCTTTTAAACAACTTTCCACTTTTTTCCTCATATTTTGGGAACGTTGGAAAGGTTTTGTCGATACTCACCTGTCCTTGTTATTTAGACACTGAATTTTAAATTGGTCTTAAAAACAATTTCTGACTAAGATGCATGCAACAGGTTGAAAGATTGTTCGTCTTGTTGACACATTTACAGGGAAAGGTTCCATTTCCATTTATTTTCTCTTACAAGTTACATGTAGGTGGTAATGTTTGCCAGTTGTTTGAAATCTCAGCGGCTGCCCATTAGCTTGTTTACTTTTTTTGCTTCTATCGTGTCTATCATATCACATTGGTGATCAAATTCGCTTATCTCATTCAAATTTGGTGAAAAATGACGCGTACTGCTTTTTCATGTGCGTCATTGGTTATTAAAGAAAAATTTCTACTAGAGAACACAGCATTACAGTGATGAATGATGTTGTGAGATATGAGAATGTAATAGGACGGATAATGACAGGAACTCAGTCTCCAAACTGATGACATGTTGATTGCTACATGTACGAGGATAAGTGATTCGTCCTTGATTCCGTCACCAGACTGTCAGTTCACGAAAAATATAACAATAATGTAATCAATAATTTGAAATATGTAGTAATTCACACAAGGTGTGTATTGGTATAATGTTTAATTCAAATCTTCAACATGATGGAATTTGGATATCTATATCGTCTTGAAACTAAGAAAAAAATTAAATTATGATTGTTACAGCACAGTCAATATCCATTATCACTTATTTTGCCTCAATGTCAGCAGTCACAATTGTGAAGATATCTATTCATTGATCATAATTGCTATGACGACTGATGTGTGGTGGTGAGGGTTTGACCCTGCCAATTGACACAGCTACATGTAAGCGGCTCGTGGCGCAGTTGGTAGAGCACAGGTCTCGTTAACCTGGGTCGTAGGTTCGAATCCTACCACGGCAATCTATTGTATGGCGAAAACAGTAACATAAATTGATTACAACTTCTTCAGAAAAGAAAACGTGCTGTCAAACAACCTGCTCACAGCACAAACGGAAAAGACGACGTTGTCCTTACCTAACACTTCAAGAGATTATTAAACAACACTGCTCCTTATCATTTTGCTTTCCATTTTCAGTAGTGTTATCTCACCTAGTTTGTGCTAATGTGAAGCAAACAGCGAGGCCAATCATCGAATGGTATGTGAATTACAGAGGTGTAGCCGCTCCGAAATTTTAGACCTGACCGACGACCGATAAAATCTCAATTAATCTGTGTTAGTTTACTGTGGGGATCTTCAACATGAACTTGGTGAATATTTCTGCTAACTGCTGAGCACAGACATGCCCATGTCTGTCTTACATGGTTTCTTCTTTTACAATGCTTTCTTTCATTGCTATACAGCGAAAGGCACAGATGCTCTTTCTTTCTCATACACAAGCGCGCACACTCACACATGCATCCTCCTACGATACAGAAGATCGTTAAGCATAAGTATATCATCAATGCCTCCCCCTTGAAACACATGATTTCAATTTTTATCAAGTCTAGCACTCTGGAGAGCTATTCATCTTTTACTTGATTTTGTGAGAAGTCTTTCATAGGAAGACAAATTCCTTCATAAGGAGTTTGTTGGTATTATCTCAACTTCTTTTCCTGAATTAAGAAGAAATATTTACTTTGTACAAGATTAGGAAAATGTCTTCTCCTATTAACATCAGGGAAAGTTGAATATGTCTTAAATGAAATTGACATTTTTAATAAGATCAAAATCAAATTGACTTAGATATTGAAAGTGAAATACTTCACCTGAAAATCGTCCTCGCACGCGATGTAGTAATGTGCATAAGTCTGCTAGTTTTATTCATCGAAGGTAATCTTTGCACATGCAAGTTGATATTATGAATTTGATTAACACAAGCGAAGTATTTTATTTCACTGCTGCTGGATGCCACACTAAAAATACAGATCAAGTCATCAGTTGGAGATACAGAATGATAGTTTGTCGTTGAATGAACACTCCACAAATTTAGTCAGAAAATGAAAGGAATTCGTGAGAATATTATCCGCAATTTCTTGTCAAATTAAAGGTGCACTGGATCAAATTGAAGTTGCAACGAAAGATTTACTGTCTTAGCTTTAGATCAACCATGCCGCACAAAATGGCCGTCAATTTAAAGATGCGCAGTTAAATGTTCCGGTATTCACTGGTATTCACCGGTATTCATTAATTGTGGGCTTGTTGACTCATTGGATCGTGATGGTCATTTGCTACATCTCTGCTTTAGGAATCACTTCGATTTAGGAATCACTCCATTGTCAAAGGTTGCATGTACAAACCTGAGTGATCTCCAACCATTACTCAGTGACTGAGTGTCACTCCATGCGATCTTTTGGTCGGCTTAAAAACATCACAACTCTCCTAATAACCCTAATTGAAACAGCACCGATCAAGCCCTTAAGGGGAGTCATGTATTGGCTAAATGATCACTTTTCATTAGTATTATATACTTGTGCAATCCTGAAATTTGACAAAGCGAGGTAGCACTTCTCAAGGTTAAGTATTTGGGAATCACTTGCATGTAATTAGTACATTGTTTGTGTAACTTGACTTTAGACCAAGCTTTGAGACTAGATTTAGGCTCAGCTATCGTATATCATTTCACACTAAAAGAAAGGTTCTCAGATTATGCTGATCAATGCTTATCCAGTGAAGCATTATCATAATTAACACAGTACCAACCCTCTCATATCTGACTTAAAGTTACAAGACAACACTGTTCTAAATATTACTTCTTAAGGTTAATTAGGTAAACATTTGAATATGAGAAAACAGCTGTCACTTAGCGAATGATGTGAACTTTATTTCCAAACTGTGTGACCAATGGTCAAAGGTGGTTTTCATGTACAACGGCCACGCATTTTGACTCATTATCATATCATTATGATACCTATTTGCTTATTCTTCGTTTTCTTCTGTTTACTATTGGAATCTCCATTTCGTCTTGTTATTATATATGAATACAATAATATTTTGCCTGTCAAATGTTGTTGCATTATCAAATCTTCAGGAATCCTTAATTTGTGCTAGCTTTAAGACAAATGGACGTATGAGAAGAGGATGTTTATGCTACAAACCATCTCTTGAGTGCAAGTGGGGGTATATTTAATTAAATAGATAAGCACGACCACAATTCTTCTCTGTAGAAAGTCAGATTGTTTGATTGTTCGGTGCACAGAATATAAATATAACTTTGGAATTGAGATCATGACAAAAAGAAACAACTTCTTACTACAAAGTAAACCAATTTCTTTTATTATATTGATGATAGTTGTAAAGGACATGAATAAAACTACAAGTACTTCATTTGTTTTCGAATTCTCTCATTAAGTACTCAACTAGACATCGACTAGCTCTCCGATACACGTCTGATGTCATCTGTTATAGTATTTTAGAAATCACTCGGTTGTCAATTCAGCTAAAACTTGAAGTCTCCTCGTTTTGTCCTGGTATTTGACAACGGTCGGTACTGCAAACGAGGTGAATTAAGAGGCTGGGAACGGATTTAGGAAATGATGGAATAGTTTCGGCCAGATGGCAGTGAAGTTCAAAAGATGGGCGGAGATGGAGTTTTTCGCCCTGTTCAAATACACGTAGTTGAGCGACATCACTCCGATTGTTAAAAAGACAATCAGAGACTCATTTCCGTTTGCTTTATTTTTCAGAAACTGAATTGCACGGGGAAGGGGCGATGTCAGATCACCACAGATTCAAGGAAGAATTGTCCGCGCTGCCGACTGGAGAAATGTTTCAACCAGGGAATGAGGAAGGAATTAATCCAAGTCCGTAAAAGTGAGTCAAAGATGCAGTCAACACGACACATGTTTGATGTTAAACCAGACATCAATTGAAGACGATTGTCAACTTGTTTCTTCCTCGATTCGACGTTCGGTCGAATTCTGGTTGGTCAGCTTCAAATTCCCAACATAGCGCGCGCTGGGAGATTTTATGAGGAGAAAAAAGTCTTCGGAATGCACCTGTCTCTTCTGCATTCCTCAAACAACATCATTGTTCTTCCTCTTCTCGAATCGGCATAAAGTCCATCAGGTTAATTCAGTTCCGATTCGTTAATACACACGATCTTCCGAAAAACCTATTATTCTAACTTGATTTTGAGAGAATAAAGAGAATTTAGACAGTAGTGCTGCATCAGATAGTCAAAAAGAAATTCGAATTCAAGTAGCTGAATTAATAGCCTTGTTGTTAATCGGAATGTGTATAGGTTTGTATCTCAAAGAGGAATTTACTTTTGCCTAATCGATGTAATGGCAATGAATAATAAAGATACTTGCACACGTTTAAAGGGATTTTGTTGATATATATGTATAGTTCATTCAATTCAAATGGAAAATTTGATGCTAGGTAGACAAATTGACTTGAAACATGACAAATTACTGAACTAGAGTCAATTGCGTTCTGTTACTCAAGAGCTATTGTATTGGCAATGATTTGTTTTCGTCAGTCAAGTTAATGTGTCTGTGTACGGTAAAAGCTGGACTGGATAACAATGCCAATAGGACAACCAGGTTGCTAAAGCGACCGTCCTTATGTTAGAATGTGTCGAATGTCAGGTGCTCGAAAATGGTTGTCTGGGGAAGTCATCACTGTCGTGGTATGTCAAGTAAGAGTAACTTGCGAGTAGTATCTTACGAGTAGTACATCACATATGATAATGCTTCAAGACTGTCGAGTTGGTAAAGCAATATCCCTTTTGGTAGCTGAAGGTCAGCTCAAAATAGTAAAAACCTCGTCGCTCTCATGCTTTCTCATGGTTGGAGTAATCACAATACTAATTGAACTTGTTGGAGATAGCCGATAATAAATAATATGTCTGATGATTTTTTATGTTATTGCACACACATCGATTATTTCTGTGACTTTGTCCTGGAAATGATATAGTAAATATTAAGCAATGATTGTAACAGCCAGATTTCAAAGGAGGACAGAAGAAAGTCTTCAACGGGTCACAGTGTAAATGTTCAAGCTTGAATCCCTAAGAACTGGGACACCACTGCTACTTGAACTTACACTGATGGTTATTGAAGAGAGCGACAATTGACCGGTGTAAGTAATATCATCATTTAAAGAATAAATTACAGAAAGTAGACAAATTAATAGTCAACACATCTACCGAATACACTCCTCCTTTGAATGATTGACTCTACGTTTGAAACTTGCTTGACAAAACCGAGCTCAGAGTTCTAATCACTCTCAACAATGCAATGATTAAGTCGTTGATTTTATTTCACTTTTTTCAAGAATTATGACTTCGTTTAGAAAGGCATTTTGAAGATGAATAGTTAATTGAGGTATCTAGCATTTCAGCGAGGTCAACGTACATGATGGTCCACAGCCTGACATACGACATCAAGATTCTCAAGGTTGTTTCAATGTTGCTGCCTCGATGCGACATTATAGCAATGTTAATACGATGTCTATGCGACATTGAAAATGTAGAACGAGCGAAGCGAGTTGAATATAGACATCGCGATCAACCATACAAATTACATTCAAAGCAGATCAATGAATCAGGCAGTAGATTTACACAGATATACAGCCAAGATATATCCATGAAGTGAATATCTTTGGCATAGAAGTATTGCATATCGGCGATATTTATTTGAAGGCAATGTCCAAAAGATGATGTTAAATATCTAATGTTGAACGATTTCAATTCATTCAATGCTAGAATCTATGTCAACAACTTTATGTAGAAAATGTTAAATTTTCAATTACATTGACTAGATATAGACATATTCAACAGTATGCTATGATGACGGCGATTATTTTGGTTTTTCATAGATATCAGCAGTTTGTTCTCTCTGTAACACACGCCCTTGGAACGGCTATAAAGTGAAGATAATTTGTACTAGTTGTTCTTCAGTTACAGTCGAGACAGTGAAATGGTTTGTCTTGCTATACACAAACGAGCTGACCCGACACGGACACTTGTTGAGCCAGATGCTCTGCAGCAGCTATAGACGTCAATCGAAGCTATCATATGATCCTCCCCTGAATTACACTGATGGAGGCTGTTTGACTGCTCTTATGGAAATTTATTGTAATCCACTGTACAACAGTCTTCCGTTTCTCTTGTCTTTACATTCTAATATTACCTCTTGATCTTTCTCTCACACTTTGAGTATCAAATAGCATCACATCAATTATTGCAAATATAAACAGTACGCATAATATTCGCTTCTCTTCTTCTCCAGCGTCTCTGACTTTACTCACGCCACTGTTTGGCTCAAATTGGTGCGGGGTAGAGGGTTGCTCAGCATTGTAAGGTAACGTTTAAAGCGAAAAAGTCAAGTTCGAGTCAGTTTAAATGACAGTTAGTAAATCTTCGTAATGTCGGTCTTCTCCAAGTCTTTGCGACATCAAGTGTAGAGGGATTTGGTGCGGGGTGGCGGGTTGACAAGTAGGAAGGCTCCAGCTTCGAGTTTGAGTAAGTCAGAGGTGGATTAGGCTGTGCGTTGTAGAGAGCAGAGATAGAGGAGCAACTTGTTTTATGTTTTACCGAGAAACTGTGCGGAGACAATGGAACTTGCATGAGTACGAGGAAAAGTTGTCGCAACTACAATTGCCGTTTTTCTTCTGAAACCTCAACCTCCCTGCCTAATTGTCTTGTGCTGTATGGAGATATTTACGCCTTCTTTTGGTGTGAGACAGTGTGATTCATCCCCACAAGGAAGATAATTGAGGGGAATATATTAATGAGTGGACAATGTGACATGAATGACAATTCTCACCACTTCAACTATCACCATTGATTGACTGATCGCCCTAATGCTTAATCCGCATCAAAATCACCAAGTAATCGATCCCAACCCGAGATACATGTGTCAACTTTTTTATACGCGAACATTTCATGATTTGGTGGTACTTATGGGTTATCCTCCCCTTTTTTTCAAATTCGTCCAAAATCTGCAAAGATGAATCAATCGTCACAAAACTTCAGGAACACGTAAGTGAGGATATTTTCTACCCATATGTCTAAATTCATGGAAATCGAGAAAGTGCTTTTTGAATTAGAGACGATAACTTGAGGTGTCAGCAACATCAACATCTTGATCTGACTTGTCAGTGACCGCATCGTCTGAGCAGACGACACTAGGTTAACAGGGTAATTTCGCGACAACTCGTGAAGTGATGATGACCAAGCCACATTCATTGCATCAGCACACTCAACCTAAAGGTGTGTTAGGGTATTGGTCGTGGGAAGATTTCAAATAGCAGTGGATGAGACGAAGAAGGAGAGAACAACGCACACATGAGTAACAATAATGCGCCGAACAGACGAAGTCAGATCAAGCTGCTGACATAGCCACACTTTACGATATCGTCTCTAATTCAAAAAGTACTTGTCCGATTTGCATAAATTTTGGTTTATGAATAGAAAATATACTCAGGTACGTGTACCTGAAGTTGTTGGACGATTGATGCATTTTTGCAGATTCTAAACCCTTTTGAAATCGTGGGGGGAGGGTGGAGATAACCCTTAAGTACCATTTGGTGGATGTCAGGTGCTCAAAAATCCGTGCAATTTATTGCTTAAGTATGTGAATTAAGTTCAGATTTCATAGATGGTGATCAAATAGGGCTATCACACTTGGCTTCTTGAAAATGGACATTTATAATCTGGCCACCGGTTATCTTAGTAGCAAGCATCGACAGGCAACAAGCAATATAAAACAAGGCGCTCATAGTCGTCACCGGATGCACGCGCAGCACAAAATGCATGGACAACACCTTCATGACGAAACACTTGCCCTACCCTTGAGAGGTCTGCAGTCGTCGCAAATTTACCCTCAACATGAAACGAAGTTTTTCAGTCGAAACACATGCACGACTGCACTCCTTTAACACTACACGACAAGAACACGCAGTTCAAACCGCCAAAGTCCCATAAATAACTCTCCTATTATATATATTTTTCGAGTGATTAATAGAGATACATACAATCCCATACGAAATAAAAATTCAACTGAGACTGCACCAGATTGAAGAGATTTTTATCAAAATATTCTTAGTTGCCTTAATAGATTGGCGACTACTGCTAAAAAGCTGCAGACCTGGGGCTAATCAAATAAAAATTGTTTCACAAAACCGTCCTCTTAACTTACTACTAATTATCTTCAACACGGACAAGTAAGCTGACCCTACACACACAACCCACCCAACAAGACAGCAAAACAACTAAAACACTCACTTTGTCTGCACATACCTCACACATAACACAATAAAATCAGCGTGGATCGATAGTGGTGTCCATGGTACAGTGGTCAAGTGCTTGGCCTAGTGAGCTTTTGGTCCAGAGGTCGAACCCCGAAAGTGTCATTGGAAGTCGGCAGGAAGGGCATCCGGACTAACATATCACAACTCTCTTGTTAAAGTGCTATTTCAACACCGGCCAAGCTTCCCAGCATGCGGAAGTTGTAACGTTCAACCATCAGTTCGTATCATCTTTTTTCACTTTCCTCAAAGCACGCAAATTAGAATTAACACACAACAAACGCACACGCACAACTCTGACCTGTAGATCATCCGTCTTAAAAGAATACTTACGTAATCTAAGCAGTTCGGTGCAGTCCTCTACTCTTTGTCCCATTCGTAGAGTACAGCCACACAACACAGCACACTTTATCTTGCACTAAGTAAATTACAATAATCCAACTTTGGACAAGAAGCGTTCCAAAACAGATTTTGAAATGCTGAAGTGCTAGTACGTTTAGCATAATACCATTATGACATACATAATATTTAACATGATGCCATGTACTGTACATGCATTTGTAAGTTGAGATACAAAAGGATACTCGTCAATGGGTCAGTGGACAAAACAATTTCAGTCACTACTGCCTGCTTTGGACCAACTATCTCAGGGGTACATGGTCTTCAATGTGAACGAATTCCATATTCATAACGAATATCTGACATTCGAAACGATTATTGCTTGACACCTCAAACCCTTAACTTAGTCTATCTATCCATCTGTCTATTTCTGTCTGTACCTTTCTCTCTACCTTCGCTCATTCTTATTCTCTTGCCTTTACACATACGCAGACGCCTTGGCTTAACTTCTTCATTCACTAACTCGTGAATTCCTTCTCGCGGCTTTGCGCTCAGTAACTGCATAATTTTGCAGCTTCTCTTCCGCTGTATCTACCCCTCGTTAGTACGTGTTTTCGGCCTGTTTGTCGAATGGCATCGTATTCTCGCTTCATCGACTTTGGTATCTGTTTCGTCTTTTTTTAAATGTTAAGTTATCATCACCTTCTCTCCGTAATTTCTTATCTAAGGTCGAAGCTATGCCGACAAGTTGCTTGCACCTTGAGATTTTGACTTTTCTCGTGCGGAATGTTGAATGACAGCTTCTGTGGAATGCAGAAATGTGGCCCGGTATTGGTCACGCGAAGAGGCGGAAACAGAGCTGCCTATAGAGGGACCTTCATTGTTGCGAATTCACCTGTTTTTTCATTATATTCGCGTTAATGTGCTCAGTGTTCCTTTATATCGATTCATCTCAAATTTACGCTCTCTCTCTCTCATCCTCTCCATGAAGGTGTGCTGTGATACTTCAGTTCCTTCATGGCTGAGGGTTAAATGACACGCTGTGAACAGTAGGTGAAGAGTTCAAATTTCATCACAAACAAAGGTCATTAGAGATAGTGAACATGAGCAGTTCAAAAATATCGCAACTCCGAGAAGCTAGACATCCTACTGCTTTTGTCAAATCCCGACGCGATTCTCAAAATCGATTATGGGACCAAAGAAATGACCCTTCGTCACTATTTTATAGCAAATTGAACAAATTATGTCCATCGTCCTCCACTACCCAACCCAAACATGTAAGCGCCCTATTCCCTATGGACAGGATCTACCAAAAGAATGAATATTCCAGACAAATGTTGAAAAAGCGAAGAAGTATGTGTGACCTGAAGTCGGAAAATATCGCTTCGGGTTGATTTAGGCAGAAATCTCTGATGCCATGTCGACTTTGAAAATCTTAGAAACGTAAATCACTGACCGGGATTCCAATCGATTTTCCTTGCTCTTTTGTGACAGTAGATACCGTCTGAGTTGGGACAACCTTATGTAAATTTTAGGTCAGATGAGGCCAATGTTGAAGTCTCTCAACAGTAACTTGCTTTCTGCCCTGCTGAGATGGGAGAGACTGAGAATGAGCTCTCAGAGCAAACATACAGGTATTGTTTTTAGGCGCTGCTTATGGCTTGTCCATATTCTTGCTGCACAACTCATCACGACATGCATCAGTAGCAGTTCTGGTAGACTTGCTTTTCGTTCCGCTAAACCTAATTTTCTCGGGCTAATTTGAGCTCCAAATTCCCGAGGGCTCCTGGGGCCCCTGCTCTCTGATTTGATGTCCCAATGATTCCAATGAAAATGCTTTACAACACTATTGGCGCGTGCTCGTTCTTGTGGTATCAGTTTTTCACAACTCATTTCGAGTGCTCCACCTTTATCCGTATCTATGATTTTTTTAAATGCTGATTGTGATCTGTCCATGGTCTTGGTATTGCATTCGATAAGATTGACACAGTCACACGTAAGTGGCTTGTAGCTCAGTTGGTATAGCGCAAGTCCAGTTGACCTGGGGTCGTAGGTTCGAATCCTGCCAGGCGCTCATCTTTTGAGTGGCAATTTGATCTATCGTTTGCTTCATTTCATTCTATTGTTAATTCTTCGAGACACGAAGATGTGGCCTCACAGATATTGCTGGTGATTATCATCCTATTTCTATACAGCTGCGTAAGTTTCATCTTTAATATTTCTTCGCTTGTCTGCAATCATTGGCAAGAGGCCCTGAAAGCGCTAAAAGGATTGATTAATGAAACGATGTCAACTTTGTTGTCTTCGGTTGCTACCTTGCTAGAGTATAAAGCCATCAGACTCATCAGATTGAGGATATATTCGTATTTAAATGATGATAAAGTCAAACCATGAAACTCCCCCCATCAAACCCAATGTAAAGTTATTTTCTTCTCCCAACCGATGAATCTCCTTAAACCCCGTAACCCTCCCCTTCTTAACTCATGACTCTATCAAAGGAACCATCAACTCTCTTTCTCTTTCCCTACGTTCGGATTTCCCGGAGGAATCTCGTCGCTGCTTAGATCTTTATCTCAGACAGCCAGGCTGCACTTTTACCGAGGACAGGAGGGAGAGGAGGAAATAGAGAAGTTGGTGCGGAACAGTGGCACGCCGACGGCTTCCATCCTCTTCCTTTCTTCAAGAGTGCACAGCGGCGCGCCATTCCATTGTTGCAGTGAGGCGGAGCCAGGCAGACCTGCCGCTGAGGTTGCGATGAAGAGGCGAAGACGGATTTAAATAAAGAAATGTTGGAAATGTCGAAATCAACCTGCCATTCCTCCAAGATGGATGAGCAGGAAGACTGGCAAGTTGGAGCAAGATAGAAAATCGAAAGAGTGAGGATATATGGACGAGGAAGGAAAATGAATGGAGTAAAGGATTTGGAATCCAGAGAAAAATAGCACCATGAAAATACTGGGATATGACTAAATTTAGCCTGCAAATAGTCGGATTCATAGAAATTGCTTCAAAGGGGTTCCAGATCATGGCATTGAACAGTTAGCCAATTCAAAACGGTGGCACATGCAGGAACCTGCTAAGTGGGCAAAAAGAAATTTTTAATGCCTTGAAGAGATAGGAGAAATAGTCATTCGTCGGCTGCGGATTGCTGTGAATTCCTTCAAAATGCTCCGATCGCCACGATTCCTTCAGATTCGAAGAATTCAGAGCATTGCGCAAAAGTGTTCTCGATAATGTTGGTCCTTTCGATCATTATTAAAAAAGATTAGGCTCACGAAAAAACGTTCACAAGCTTCTCTGTAGAACTTGACATCGTCTGTGTCTCTTTGTTGTGTGATCCGATTGATAAAAGCACAGAATTAGACAGGTCGTCTCTTCTTCCGTTTGACTAGAAACACGCCAAATTGTGCAAAGTTTCAGTGACGGTTATCAAACGGATCACACAGCAAAGCGACGCAGTCGATGTCAAGTTCTACAGAGAAGTTTGTGAACGTTTTTTCATGTGCCTGCTAACTTTTTTTAAAATGATCGGAGGGCCCAACATTATCGAGAAAACTTTTGCGCAATGATCTGAATTCTTCGAATCTGAAGGAGTCGTGGCGATCGGAGCATTTTGAAGGAATTCAGAGCAATCCGCAAGCGACGCACGACAATTCGTTCTATCTCTGCAAGGTATTAAAACTTTCTTTTTGCCCACTTAGTAAGTTCCTGCATGTGCCATCTTTTTGAATCAGTTTGCAATTTTTTTAAGTGATACAATTAAACAATCTAATTCTGTGGATAACAGTCACTGAAACCTCGCATAATTTGGCGTGTTTAATGTTGAACTGGCTGCTATGGTATTATGTCAGCAGGTATGGTATTATGTCATGAATCGATTGCTATGGTATTATGTCAGCAGATTGTGCCATTTCATTAACGTTACATGTTCCAATGCTTCCTTTCTAGTCAAACAGAAGAAGAGACGATCTGTTTAATTCTGTGATTGGGTCTGTGAACATCTTGGCACATTTGTTTGAGATCATTTGGTCGTGAGGTCGAGTCTCTCCGACATGAAGCAAGTCCGTGTGTCGGTGGATTCGAACCACCGCATCATTCTCTCCCTAATGAGGACATTGTTCCACCAACTGAATGGTTGAGACAAGTAGCAACTCAGCTGAAGAATTAGCTTTTAGAGCCGTCAACTTCATCACTCCAAGGACATTGCGGATGTTTTTGTCTAAGCAAGCGCTATTGATATCCCTAGAGATGTGCAGTAAGGCAAGTTATTCATTTTCTTTGTTGGTCGAATCAAATGCCTCAGGGGAAGCATTCAGACTGAAATTATCGCAATATTCAAATAAAGTGGAAATCGTGTTAGTATCGTCCAAACCACAATAGAAATACTGACGTAAAGGCTCATCACATGCAGTTAGCGACTAATGCAGTTGTACTAAATCATCGATTGTACATCGATTGTGTTCATTGTGTCGTCAGAGTGCCATGAGTGTGACACATGGCATGGAGGACTGAATAGAATGGACAAGCATGGGTCGCAAATATATCGTATTTCTTGGAATAGTAACCACGGCTGTCATTCTTGGTTGTGGCACTATTTGAGGGCGTTCATTACGTGATGCAGCGGAACTCTGGCTCAGGAGCTCTGGGCACATCCCTTAACTCCGGCTTTTAACTCGACATTTTAGGATTCGGCTCCGGACAAATAAAATTTGAAAAGATGCGGCCCTGGACGATGTAGAAATTTGAGCTCCATTACATCACTAGCTACTACTATTCCAGATATGATTATAGTGACGATGCAGCATTTATGCCATAGAAAACTCATTAACGTTACTTAGCACTGTCAAATGGATCTTGTAAAGTCAAGGGGTCGAATCGTATTATATAAAAGCGGTGCCTAAACTGCGGGTTCTGAAAGCAGCTGCTTTTTTCAATCCAATGAAAACATTTCTGACACAACAGTTGATATTAATAGTACAATTTGGACCTCCTAAATGTATAAAATGACTGCTTACCTTTTCATTTAAAAGTAAGGCTAGTGGGTTAAATTGAGAACAAAGGAGTAAGCGCGGCATGGGTTGAGGTTTCGGTAAGGGACCCGATTAGACAGTGACACTGTTTGACAAATCCAATACAAGGTAGCTGCCGCAGTACTGCACATCTATCTTAAAAAATCTATTTTATTTGGATTTGATGACAATAGTATGAGGTCCTTTAAGTTGGGATTAAACTGATGATCATGATCAGTTAGCTTGTCATGTCAAAAGGCTTATGTTGCAAATTTCAATCTGCCCGATAATATATTTTTTATCATACTGTATAAGTCTGTACACGGAGGCATGCTCATAGGTTCTACCTCTCATGTATCCACATAAGAAATCATCAGTCAATATAACACGTTTAATTGTCCTTATTGGTCAATCAGTTTTCTAGTTAGCACAGTGGTTAAGTGCTTTGCCTAGCGATCTTTCTGTCTAGAGGTCGAGCCCCGAAAGTGTCATTGGAAGTCGTCAGGAAGGGCATCCGGACTAAAAGATCACAACGCTCCAGATAAAAGTCTAACTGTGTCAGCACAGTCCAAGCCCCAGTAGGGAGGAGTAGTGGCGTTAAACCATTCATTTCATTCATTCATTCATTCACAGTTGCCTAGTTATCGCAGTCAGTTGTCAATGAATGTGAAAACCAAAAACCAGTCACCAGTCATTCATGTTAGTGCTAGTCATTGTCCGCTGTTACAGACTGCTCTCACAAGACAGTTGATTGAACTAATCGGACAACTGCTTGACCAATATTGACAATTGATCGTGTCATATTGACTGATGATTTTCCTAGGTGGATGCATGGGTGGTAAAACCTGTAAAATGAAAGTGCCGCTTGATATGCACCAACACCAATGATACTAACGTCATTGATAATGTAAAACACAAGCAGTGAAGGGACGAGCAGTATCCGCGGCTACTATTCGAGGTCAGGTGTTATTCGAAGAAATACGATATTCATTTTCTAATATTTCATTCAATTTTCTCTGACATTCAGTCATTATTCCTCCTACGTTCTTAGAGGTTGTCCCGTAGTGGTATGAATTGAAAAAACGATCATTAACATTAAAATCAGCAGTCACACATGAAACTGTCTTCCGGAAAGTGAAGATGGTGAAACGAGGCGATATTTTCCGTCAGAATTAGAGCCAGCAAGAAATGGCAGCAATTTGTAGACTTCTGGTCTCCTTGATAATCCTCTCCTTCTCCCTGGCGGCTCCTGTCACCAGTGCGCGACTGATAGCTCGGAATCCTCTTGACAGTTGGCTGTACGCTCGTCGGTGCAGTCTCTGCATTCGAACTCAAATGTGCGTGGCCAGAGAAGTTGCGCAAGCTGAATTTCCGAAGCATTTCCTCTAGTAGAGAGCAGCTATTATGAGGCAGCAGGTCCCTGTGTTCACTTGTGAAGACGGCGAATGAGATAAGCTCCCTTCGTGCGCATGTGCCAATTCTCCGGAGATCTACAACCATTACAAAGAGTATTAATCTTCGTTTTTTCATTTCTATAGCAATTTGTTAATGCGACTTTTGCGCTTTCCCGTAACCAACAAACATGTTTGACTCTCTACTATATCGCATCCTAAAATGACGAGAAGTAAATCGAATTTACAATGAAATAGTTTACTTTCTTCAACAGAATATTCGATTATTTGATATGAAATTACCAATTTTTATCAACTTTCACAAGATTGATCATCAAAATTTGAATGTGGTAATAAATGACTGTTGATAGCGGTCTGCTTTTCATATGCCTTGGTATTGTCGGCTTGTTCTTATTCACATTTGATGATCAGTTGGCCTTGTGGCTAGAGGGGCTGCTTGCATGTTCTCTATCTCCAACGTCTCTGGTTCAGGCCTGCCTACGATTGATGAAGTCCAGCAGGCAAATAAGCAACTTGTTGTTGAATCTGTTTGTATTTTATCAAATATGTATCACAACAAGGTTATTTATGTAAATACAATGCAGAATTTTTTAGGTACCCGGTTCATTGAAAATGGAAGTTTTCTGCTAAGTACTTCGATATGCGGTCGGTTCCAAGTCAATGACAGTCAGTAATTAAATGATTAAGTCGGTGAAATTATGCTAAGCAGAGAATTTCACATGTTAAAGTGGTCTCCGTGGCACAGTGGTTAAGTGCTTTGCCTAGCAATCTTCTGGTCCAGAGGTCGAGCCCCGAAAGTGCCATTGGAAGTCGTCAGGAAGGGCATCCGGACTAAAAGATCCCAACGCTCCAGATTAAAGTCTGACCGTTTCAGCACCGTCAAAGCCCCCAGTAACTGGGAGTAGTGACGTTAAAGCCATACTTTGTCATCATTTTAAACAGATTATTGATAGTATGATGAATAGGCATTATCCAGATGTTTGGCAAATTATTTCTAAATGTTGTTTCATGTTCAAACTTGAGATTTGATATCTGTAGCACATGAATTGAACTGTTGCTCTGCTTCAGAAGATGGTTCAGCTCCCAAATGGATGGACGGCAATAGCCCGGACAGTGGTGGCAGTCAGGCTCCACCATCTTTGTCAATGCGGCCCACCCAACCCCGACCTCTCTCCGTTGGTAGTTCCACAGAAGGCAGTCCAGTGGTAGAGAGTGCGGCGAGTCACCTGCCTGAGAATCAGACTCCGTTCCACCTGTCCACACCACGAGCCGCTCCTATCGTTCCTGCCCAGCCCGCCGCCTCCTCACCTGTCGCCACAAGTGTCAGCATCTCCCCTGTCCATCCGCCAGAGGCGTGGAGCTCCGTCTCTCCCACCCAATTCAATCCAGTGCCATCTGTTCCTCCTGGCCCGTCTAATGGCTTGGCAGCAATGTTCGCGACGAATGGGCCGCAATATAGCAGCAGCGAGATGACCACGTCACTTCGCATCTATCGTGAACTTGTGGATCCATGTGAAGAAGAAGGCATGTCCACAGACTCCCACCCTCTCCTCCACCAAATGGAGAGTTTAGTCGGTAATCTCCTCGATAACTTCAACTACAACTTTCCAGTCAATCTGAGCCCCTTGACTGCCACATTCGAACCCTCTTGGGGCGTGGAATTTGCGGTCCTGGTTGACGTACTCCTCCGACAGTTGATCAACTTCCTCCGAGGCAATGAAGTGACAAAACACGAATCGTCGCGGCAAGACATCAAAGTCATCAAGGTGAGCAGCATCTTCATTCATTTATTCACTTGTTTTAGATAAGAAGATTATGAAAGCAATTATGACATGTAAATAGTACATAATGACGAATTGAAAATCTTTACCTTATGCTACGTGTACAACTCTGACGCCTGAAGAAATAATCCTTTCATATTTAGTAATATCTTTGTTGGGGGACAGGACATCCGTGGCTGGTAAAGTAATTGTAGAAATTTAATCA
Organism: Prostheceraeus crozeri; assembly: GCA_907163375.1. NCBI lineage: Eukaryota > Metazoa > Platyhelminthes > Polycladida > Euryleptidae > Prostheceraeus > Prostheceraeus crozeri. Next base: position 86,033 of record CAJQUW010006039.1, on the reverse strand, counting down.
TTTGCCCATGCAAGAGGTACTTTGACATTTTCGCTGATTTAAATTAAAAAGATTCTCTCCCTTGTAGTTACGACTTTCTGTTGCATTTGAAAATATGAATAACTCGATGCGTTGCATCTTGAGAGACAGTCCCTTGAGATTGTTGTCGCTATGTCTTGTCCAATTGAATGTTTTTCACATATTTCTCCGACAAGTAGTTATTTTTTTGTCAGTGCTGCTTTTTTTCAAAACTAAACTATTCTCCTCTTCAAACACTTCAATCAAGTCGACTTAGGGTTCGCCAAATTATGGGTGATTTCGCATTCTCCATAATCGAATTATGATAATAGTGTCATAGAAATCTTCTGCGTGACACAGTCGCTAACGTTAAGTACTTGGTCTAGCGATCTTGTAATCCAGAGATCTAGCCCCGAAAGTGTCACGAAAAGTCGGTAGGAAGGGTCACAACGCTCCATCTAAAGTGTGACCATGCCAGCACCGTCCAAACCGTCAATGAGGGAATAGCGACATTTAACATTCGACAACTTTTGAAATAGTCTTTTATTATGTCACCTTATACTATGCGTCGTTAAACCCGGTATTTCCGATTTTTTATTCATTGATTTTCGTATTTTTTCTTTATCAAATAACATTCTCTATCTTTGAAGCGCGTGTAGAAATCACATTTTCACAATATTCAATTTATTCAAATTTGTCGACTATAGTCGACCCAGGCAGGTAGGTTCACGTTAAAATTGACACACGAAATACAGAATACTGACACGTCAAAAGTCGGAAATACTCAAAGTACAAGTCGACATTGCAAAGAGTAGGACTCCTTTGCCGACGTAAATGCTTCCTATAAAGGTCGCATCTTCTTTGTTTTTCTACAAATTGCTGAAATAAGAAAATGGTTGTCATCTGATGAACGCCGGCATATGCAATAATATGTTGGGTCTACGTTGAAGACGACTTGGCTGTCTGGGAATTTGTTTGATTGGAAAGCAATAGGTAATTGAGAAACCTTCACTTCTTCGGAGATTTTATCATCTTCATTTGATGAATGTCATGTTGGGTCATCAGTGCTAATCCTACCATTTCAATCAATCGAAAAGAATGCTGATGATTTTAGATCTCGTCAGAGGTCATTATTCTCTTAGATGTAGGCCTACATGTACTTTCTTTTCAAAGCAGCAAGTTGAGAGCCGCTGTAGTGCCATGGTGTGAAATGAATATTAGCATAACTTCGAGTAGGCCTATTATGAAAGCCTTTACTCTCAGAAATGGCAAATTTTGATGATAAATTTGAAATTCACTAAATAGAGCATAACAAAATGTGTCATTCACTATGATGTGCTATCTTAACGCACACATGCATTATCAAGAGAATCTAATACATCTCCGACAGAATCAATCTAAAAATGACAAGACAGCGTGTTGAGTATCTTGACGTACAATTCATAGCATCTTATGTCTGGTCAGTAGCAATGTTAGCTCAATCATTTCAAAAGTGCTTCTTCAATGAGAATTGACAAATTACATGCGAAGCACTTCACTGATGATAAGAAAATGTGCTAGACATCTTAGCGAGCAATCCACCCTGCCAGACTCCTCGTGTAGGTAATTGCGTAACATGTAACGTCATTGTCGGTTTGAATTTCACTGCAAACCTCCCTGGGTCGACTGTAGTCGATTTGATGTAGTGAGATATTTCAGTCGTGAGTGCAAAGATTAGTTTACATCGCAGTGAAGATCAGATGTTCATGGAAAGTGATTTTTATGCATCTAAGGAGAACAATCCTTATTTTCATGAATTGAGGCAAAAATGACGTTTATCTGCCAGAGTCGACTATAGTCGACATATAATTCATTCAATTATTTCTTGCATTAATTGATTCATCTTTCTCAAGTCACCGATTGATACATAAACTGTTTGGTATCAACATAACATAACATAAATCAAATGAATGCATTAGTTAAGTTTCAAGATAGACGCGCAGGTTCAATATCGCTACTATAAGCAAGTAAATGATAGTGCTATATAATGAAAAATTAAGAGGTTTGATTTGTACTGATCATGATGGCTTTGATATAATTAAGCATCTTCATTGACTCCTAAAATCATTATTTGACCACTCTCAGACGGAATAATGCATGGTAGACTGTAGTCGACTTAGGTAAATAACGGTTAAAGTATCCTGTAGATGTGTACCATCCTTTTGATAGAACCATGATCATGTGGTGGTATATGCATAAGTAACCGCTATTAGGAAAGACAAGAATATGCTAATTTGGATTTCGTATCGGTTAACTCTCAATTTTTCGAGAAATATGTCCCAGTAATGTATTAATTATTCTCGCGAGTCGATTGACATTTCGTTTCCGTTGTGAATTTTTTACGCATTTTCCATTCCTATTAGCCTTCTGTTGTTCTTGAATTTCAATATTGTGTGGTCGTTTTGTAGAGTGAATGAAGATCTCTTTCCCAAAATTAACGTCTCAAAATTTGCTTTGAAATTCTGCGATTGTCAATACGGAATTAAAGTGGTTTGTGTATCAGCTGCCTTTTCAATAATAATCGCCATTGTAAGGACAGCAATGAATGCAAGTGTCTTTATTCTATCACTTAGTCAAGTGGAGACATTATTCCAGCTGTGATAGACATTCTTATCCGCATAATTGGCGTTTTTCAGTTACTCTTCTAAACGGTTTGAAAGATTGTTGAACGTTATTATGGAGTAAAAAACACCAAATAATTGTGACGCAGTTAATCGATTGAAATAAATATCCAAAATTGTTCTGTCGAGTTTTCTAGTTTGGTGTTTTCTAAAAGGGATATTACTTACATACATATATGGGAGAGTTCAACTTTTTCAACATTATTATTTCAAATCAAAGATTTACTGGTTATTTAGTTTTTATTAGATATCATTAAGTATTTTAAGTGCTTTACATCTATTTAAATCGCGTCTACACAACTATCTCTTTATTCAAAAAATTAAAAATTAAGTATTAGCGTCAAGACGGATTGGACAGTGCTGACATATTCAGACTTTAATCCGGAGCGTTGTGATCTTTTAGTGCGGATGCTCTTCCTGACAATTTCCACTGACACTTTCGGGGCTCGGCCTCTGGACCAGAAGATCGCCAGGCCAAGCACTTAACCATTGTGCCACGGAGACCACATTCATCAATCCTTTCTATTCATTGTAGTATATTTCCATAACGTAGTTAGCGATTTTGTATTTTCATCTTGGCTTCACGTAAGTGTCCCTCGAGAACTGTGGTTGCCCTTTGCTGCTTTTGCAATAAAATGTATCATCATTATTTATCAAAGATCGTTGATACTTCAATAATTTTATGAAGTGAATTTATCAGCTAAATGACCTGATGATTTCTTAAATGTCAATTGAACTATAAACTGCTTCAGAAAGTAATCTTACTGACCTGTGCAACCGGATATTGTGAAATTGGATAGTGAATACTGCTGAATTTGATCAAATAGGCCTATAAACCTCAAGTGCTAAATTGGTGGCATGCAACCAATCAGGAAACGGATGTAGAAACTTTATAACTTCATATATTTCAGCACGTTAAAAATATAGGCGTTGCAGGTTGGCTGATGATCAAAGATCACGATGAACATCGATAAGTTTCATAATATACATCCGAAAATTCGGCAGATAGTTAAGACATGCTAATAAAATTGAAACCAGGATGGGTAGAATTGCCATCAATCGAGAAATATTGTTTTTCTACTTGCATATCATGCAGATGCCCAATTGTACATTGTCAAGCAATATTACAAGTGATTCGCCTAAATTGGGTAATTGCTCACAATTTTTTCCACATAAGGCATAATTCCTCGCGTATCAAATATCCGAAATAGCCGGTTTTAAAGATAGTATCATTTCTAGCTAGATTGAATTGACATCTTTATACAGAGCAGTTTGAGCAAGGATTTGGTGAATAATGTTCTGTTTGCCAGATGCAACGATTTCTGCCAAAGAGGTGGCAACCGAGGGATAATCGAGAACTTGGATTGACTAAACATAAAAATGTGATGTTTTTTAATCTGAAATCCTTAATTTCAGACTAATTTGTTACTTGCCTCAATAATCCATTTTTGTTATTGCTCTTTATTAAAAATGACTATCATGAGAAATCAGTTACATGAAATAGTTCAATAATTGTATTACGAATAGGCTTATATTTGTTTGCACCCATACGAAAATCTAGAACTATCCATTAGATAGTGTTAAACGAAGTATAGGCTCGTTCTTCATACAAAAATTCATGTACGATATAATACTGATGAAAAGCTGTTCAAAACTTCAAACGGAAGAGATTTGAAGCGAAGATTTCTCTTTTGCTGATTTATATCGCTTCTATGCTTAATTGCGTTACTTAGGTGTAAGGCGTAAATTCATATTCTAAAATTCCTTTAGTGGTGTTGTTGTTTTGTCCGGCTCCGTTCAGCGGATAGGAGGCTTCGCATTAAGACAACACGAAGCGACACACCCAGCAAGCAAATACAGGCATACTGATGGCGAGGAGTGCCCCGGGGAGGAGATGCCGATTCCGATACCATTGGGGTGCCACCCCAAACCTTACCTTTGAAGAGTTCCGGCGGCTATCGCTTAAGAGATTTCGGATAAGGCATAGCCAAATATGCCACAGAGGAGGAAGCTCAAAGAGCGTATCCGAGCAGTCAAGATTCGGTTGTCAGGATCCCCCGCATCATCAGCTATAGTGTCTCCATCCACTATGCATCTCACCAAAAGCCACTGAAGTGATTGTTTTCGCCGTAGTGATTCGTTGTCCCATTTATCAAAAGCATTTGTATTTAAAAATATGTTTTAAAAATTAGAAGTATTTCATATTTAGAATATGTTTTTAAAAACTTAGTAATTACTTCATGCTGAAATTTGGTTTCAAACCGGTACTCCAGCGCTTTTGTCATGTTTGTAATGTAGATAGTAATAGTTTTGATTATCTTTCGTCAATATTTGTAACTCGATAACGGAGAAATTCATCGGATTGGCCGTCAAGTCGATATCTGCAGTTTGCTTCGGAAATGACAGATATATATTAAAGAACACAGTTTATCTCGATGTTTGGTAAACAGAAGAAGGAATGGTGTCCTTCGCATGCTTGCCAAATGAATGTAGAGAAAATTTAAAAATTGGCAGAAATGACACGAATTTGGATATGACGGAAATTTTGGAGCAGTTTTCTCGGTTTGGAAGTTTGAATATTTCCGCTGTTCTGCATGCAAAGTCATTCCTACTCGCGTCTCACATCCAAATGCCTTCGTAGCTACTTCCTTTCTCTCCTGCTCCAAACACGCCTTGTCATACTTCACATTTCCTTCCAATTTCCTTATCCTGTTTTTCATCTATCCATCGCATGATTCCTTTTTTCTGCCCTCGCCACTCACCTCCATTCTCAAAGCTGTTGTTGGGAGAGGGCCATTTTTCTATCTTAACAGTACAAAATCTCATCCATACTTGACTTTTATTTGCTCATACTACGACAGATTCCTACGTTCATGTCTTGGAATGACAACAAAAGCGAAAGCTGAGAAAAGGAAAATGAGAGAGAGAATTATGCTATCAGTGTTGATCTGAAATGATGTTTTAATTCCAGTCCGAGTCCGAAACTGATCAATTCTAGTAATATAAGAGAAAAAGTTTTTGATCCGCTCTGTGCAATGACCATGTGAGGAATGAAGTAAATATGAGCGCGGTGACAGAGATATCGAATACTGCCTTGTATAATTTATACAGTTTCATCAAAGTAATCTCCTAAAATTTGACTAAATAAGAATATAAAGTATGATACAGATGATAGTTTTTCATGTATTTCATTTCCCTAATTCCCTAAAATGTCCATTATATAATCTAATAAGACTATGATACAGTAACGGTGATAACGGAGATAATATTTTGTGGCCCCAAACCTTATGTCAATGACATTACCAATTACCATTAGCATTGCTTCGATTTCGATGTTGATTTGACTGATCTAACTTTCTCCCCTCTTTTTATCAGTGACGTAAACCATACGTATGCCATCTGTAGGTAGCAGTGAACGACGAAACGTTACGTTTAAGAATGTTCCTTGCATTTCTATGGGAATTCAGATCAGGAGAACGAGCTGCCAAGATAATGTCCGAGCCCAATGAGGACTGCATAAGTTGACTCTACTACTCCTGTGACACGTTTTGCGTGGACGGCCAAGAGCCCTACGCCGAGCCAGTAGTCGAAAATCATCATTATGCCATCGATGCACATTTGTGTAAGGACTTAGTCCGCTACAGACTTGCTTGTAGCAGCTTGGGAAAACCCATATTTCTAGCAAATGAGACACTTTGCCTTGTGTGAATGCGATCTCGTCATTGTTCATTGTCATTGTATGTTTTCACGGTAGAGATAGATTTCTAGTTCTGAAGCAATCATTCTACTGCCCAACACACCGCAACGAGTCAGGAAGCTAGTCGATAATCACATGTAAGCTGAACAGAGTTATTGTTGCTCAACAATATTAGTTTGATGAATAATGGTACTATACCTGGCTCGATTGATTTCGATTTTCTCTATTTTTTTTTTTTTTTGATAGCTTTTGGCTTGTAGGAACCACATAAACAATAAACGAAAGAAACAAATGATTTTTAGACAGAGTGGATGAACATTTTTTGTAACATTGCTAAATGAAGATCAAATTAAGTACTACTTTTTATCTATAACAGGAAAACAACTCAATATTCATGCTTGAAATTTCCAACAATGATATTAGTAAGCACAACTGACATATCTTCCAAATTTCAGAGAAATTCTTTTAAGTTTGGCGGAGTTAGACAAAGTTGAAGTTAAGGCGATGTTTAAGGGTGATCCATTTTTTATGAAACAATCTGTAGTAACTACTCAATTATTACAAAACGCCAGTCGAGTGAGCTGTCCTGGTCTTCTGCATAATCACAAAATTCATTAAAAACCCGATGATTTTATCGAAATTTGTCAATTTCTAGTGAAAATCGACTGAATCTAGCGCGACTGACACTTCATTCGTATGCTATAGAAACAAGCTATATCAAATGTATACAAATATTCATTACTGTTATTTATTTCCGCTTGAGCTAACAGCCTGGGGGTGACATCCCAGCTTCAGAACAGAAAAAGTGTCATTTGGTCGCTTGGGTCATTTCAATTGGATAGACACAAATTGGCAAAGAGATTGTCGCAATAACGTGGGTCACTTCGATGCATATGTCCCAGTTGTGAAGCTTTAACGTGACTACTCCTGGTGGTGGTGTGAACCCACTCCCCCCTGCTATTGGGCTGCTAAGTGTGTAGTGGACTAATTGCCCGCACCAAGCGGCGGACGAGCGCCGCACACCTGACGGGGGAACCCATAGGTCCCATGGTGTGAGCAGCGTTGTGTGTATGTGTGAGCTGGAGAAAATATATTGTGCGGTTGAGATTTACATAGGGCATAAGCAGAGCGGTACATTGTGTAAGTATTCTTTAAGAAGATAAGAAAAACAATAATTTGTCATTAGTCTCTCGCCACTACTTTTTTCCAATATGCGAGTGTTTTGAATAATAACAGTTTTCGCATATTGGAAAAAAGTAGTGGGGAGAGACTAACGACAAATTATTGTTTTTCTCATATTATGAATCTCCCGACGAAATCCATCAACTATGTTCTTTAAGAAGGATGATTTGTTGTTGCGGAGTTGTGACAGTGTTCTGCGTGTGCGTCTGTCCAGTGCTTGTTCTGATTTGTAAACTGTGGCGGCGAGGATTGCACTAATGATTTTGTTGTTTTGTCTGTGTGATAGGTACGTGCCAACGGTGAATGTGTGTTTGTTTGAGTAGCTGTTTTGTTGTTGCGTTGGATGACAATGTGAATGAGGGTGAATTTCACTTCCCTGTGCTGAAAATTGCGGGTTTTTGTTGTCTGAGAGGTGGTGGTTGTTGCGTGAGGAGATGAAGAGGGCTGAGTACTCCTCCTCCGATGGATTGGCCGGTGATGACAGTCAGATTTCAGCTGGAAAAAGTGGTGGTTAGTCCGATCTTTCAATGACACTTTCGGGGCTCGACCACTGTACATGAAGACAGCTTGGCCAAGCACTTAGCCATTGTGCCACGGAGACCACTGTTGAGATTTCAGTTGAAATTGTGATAATTGTATTCCCATTGCTCTTCCTGCCAACTTCTAGTGACACTTTCTGGACATTTAACCACTGTGTCACGGAGAATACAAAGTGAAAATGCCAATTCAATTCAGTCATTTCCAATTCTCTCCATTCATCTCTGTCATTCGTTGATTTTCTTTCAATCCTCCTCACCCTTGGCTACACAGTATTACCATCGAGCTCTTGCTTCCCTGGGTTTTTCTCCGGCCTTCCACGCATTCTATGGACATGGCCGACCAATCTCGAGCTGTTGTGTTGTGATTCTTTTGCCAATCTTCTGAACCTCTCATCGCTCGCCTTGTCCAGTTGTTCTTGATCGTCTAGAAATTCACCGTCGGCTTCTTTCTTGGCATGCAACTCCCTCGCTGAAAGCAAATTTTCAGCATCTTCATTCAATTATGTCACCGACTAATCAAATAAAAAAATAAGTTCATTTTGAAATAGACATTCAGAGGACATTTCGGAGGCTGAAAATTGAAAATGACAGGGCTTTTTTGGCTGAGAATTCAGCGTACGGGCTGCGAGTTTAAATTCTTTGATCGGACTGTGCCCAGCTCTGGTCTATAGTGAGAAAGATATGTGAAGAGGAAAAGCGTTGAATGTGAGGTGGATCCGGCAGTTATTTTGTCGTGCACTTTGCCGTCATTTGCGCCGCCATCTTGGCTCCAAATGATAATGCGTTGCACGACATGCCTCCGTCTGGCGCTCTTTTGGAATGAAATTTATTTGGACTTGAAATGACGAGAATTTACGAGCCTGTTCACTGGCCTTGAATAGGACAAAGCGGCGAGTACAAAGCTGCTAACGACTGCACTGAGTGGCGGTCACCCATGGGACCAGTTGCCACGATACCAGAGCTTTAGTGCCATCACTGGGAGGGAGGGGAAGTGTGGGGCTGAATTGAACTTTTAGCAAACCGCCAGTATCTCCCACACTTTGATGAGCTGCACACTGGCTTGTATTGCAAAACCTCGAGGTATCTTATCACCACTCATTCATTTCTCTAACAGAGACCTTTCATTCAGCTAATTTAGCTACAAAGAGCGGCTTCTCAAACAAAATTGCAAACGATGGAATCAGGTAGAACTTCACTGTTCCCGTGAAATACATGTTCCATGAATTCCATTAAAGTCTAATAATGCTTCCCTTTGTTGCAAATTGTTCTAAAAAAATGAAGCAATTATTATGCCACGTTATTATTCCCTGAATGGGGAAAGGCTTGTGCTGGCCATAACAGACATGTGACGTATTGCTACGGTCCGGATTCTTCTTCACAGACATTCAATAATTCCAAAAGCTATGGAAGAATGGAAGCATGTAAGAGATTGGTGCTACTGTGTACTACTATGTTGTAAGGCGCGAGAGCAAATCAGGAAAGCGCTGGAATTGGAGGTGAGGGTCAGAAAATCGAGCGAGTGTCAACGAAGGAGATGATTATGCAAATGATGGTTCAACGTCACTATTCCGGGGCTTTGAGAGTACTGTGATGGACTTAAATTTGGATCGATGTGATCTTTTAGTCCGGATGCCCTTTCTGACGACTTCCAATGACACTTTCGGGGCTCGACCTCTGGACCGAAAGATCGCTAGGCCAAGCACTTAACTACTGTGCCACGGAGACCATTCAGAGTAGAATGAAATGAACTTTAAGGAATTGAATGAAGTGGAGGTCCGGAAATGTAGAGGAAGTCTTTCAGGAGAGCAGTCGACTACGAATAGGGACAGCGCTGGAAGAGAAAGTCAGCAGTCGTATTGCGAAGGCCGAAGTTGTGTCTTCTATGCCAACGAAGCGCGAGTATAGTTCAAGAAAAACGAAGCATACTTCCTGAGGCTCGATCGATGCTCCTTTAATATGGTTTCGAAACCTGGCGAGACAGCAACGCTCCAACGCTAACATAGTTGTCTTAATAAGCGCATCAAGTCACAGAGGAAGTTATATGTCGCCGACTGTGCATCTTGCATCAAGAATTCCATGTTCAACTTTTTCAGTAAATTTCATTTTTTCGTTCTGGTGATACCGACGTTGTTGCTCATCAGAAAACTGAAAATTCCTCATCGTCATAGTGATCAAGCGCAATTGCACAAAATTGTCGAGACACAAAAGTACAGGGATGCAATAAAGCGAATAATCTCTGATAAATGGAACTGTCCTTTACACTCTGCTCTGTCTGTCCGATTTCTTTGTTCTTTGACCTTGATAGTAAGTAGTGCTCAACAGCATTCTCGTCATTCCCTCAGCGTCGAGAAAAGTTTGTGTTCCGTTGTGTACTTCATGCAACGAGCAGTTGAATCCCTCGAGTACAGAACACTTTCATCATTCAGCCCAAGCTTGTCGTCCACCCCTCTGATAACATCAATCATCGCTTTGCACCTTTCTCATCGAGAATCCAAATTCTGTTTTTTCAAGCGAGAATAAAGGAATTCCCATTATCCAATTACTTATTACTTGTCAAAATTCACCTTTACCAAGCATTTTTCTGATCTTATTTCCAAATGTCTCAAATACTTTAATGAAGTTTCACTTTAGACGCACAGTTTAGGTGAGAGGACCGAAGAAGACAGGTGTAGAGGAGATTCTTTGTTACAGAGCTCCTCCCATCATCAAAATTGACGATTTCATTGCTTAGAGCAGTTGTTGACGAAGCTGTTTTTCAATTGTATAGTTGAACAGAGAATTGACGGGCAATGCAGCGAGATTCGACAATGGGACACGAAAAACGGAATAGGGCAGTGTAACACCTTATTAAAGACGATGCATTAGTGAAGGATGGATGAGAAAGTTGACAACTGTTTATGAACTTACATTGTTCTGGTTAGTAGCGTCTTCGATACGTCTTCTTATATCCCGCAGCAATGGCAGACCATAAGGAAAACTGTATTTGATCATTCCATCTTCGCTGAATGCACATGTATTAGTGCAGCTCTTTCTGTGGTGTTGTTTTAATTCATCAGCTTTTTGATAATCGCGTTGTGATCTAAAGATCTCGTTGATAGAAGGATGTTTCTTCTCTACAACTTTTTCAAGGATATGTTTCTTGGAAAGCAGGATTATCGCGCATATCAGCCCGCTATTTCAATCAAATGTTTGTAATTAAGACATTACTCCAGCAAAGTATCCTTTGTTTACTTTTCTCGTGAGGTTGATCTGCTTTTACGTCACTACTCCCCATCCTTGGGGCTTGGACGGTGCTGACATAGTCAGACTTATGGAGCGTTGTAGTACTTTTAGTCCGGATGCCCTTCATGCCGACTTCCAATGACACCTTCGGGGCTCGACCTCTGGACCAAAAGATCGCTGGCCAAGCACTTAACCACTGTGCCACGGAGACGACACCCTCCACACTCTGCACACAGATCTGCGCGCTACCTAAATACGAATGAATAGTAGAATCAGAGAAATCGTCAAACATTGTCCTCAGCCATAGAGCTTGAAACTTTCAATATTCGCCTGTGTCATATAATTAAAAAATTAAAATTCTTACTTTAGATTTTTGTCCCATAATGATGAGGCGATATTCATATAATGAATTTGATTCCAGTCTTTAAAGCGAGTCCCATCCACCATGATTGATAGTTTTTTTTTTTTTTTTTAAGTTGTAATTAAATTAAAATAGACAACGCAGATCTGCACGCAAAGAAAGACTTCACAAAAGACAGAAACATTGCTTTTTTTTTTTTGCATGTCCTAGATTGAATGATTGATTTGCTCATTCGATTATCTTGATTCCTTCTGTTAGTTTTAGTGTTTGTGTTTGATATGTTGATATTTTTTTTTTTGGGATACGATGATGTTCTTACACATAACAAGAATGAATAAGTCATAGTTGTGCTCTTTCAGTGAAAATCAATCAATGTGAATTAAGCTTTGTTTATATGAGTTTTCAAAGCCTTCTACAATGCGTCTTACTTTCGACTTTTTATGGCAGTCTTGAACTTGCTGGAATCATAAATGTTGAGTCTCTTCTTCTTCTTCCTCTTAGCTAGTTTTCCGGGTCGGGGACCTGTGTCATGCTTCTCCAACGTCTTCTGTCGTAGGCATCTCTCTCCTCGAGTTCAATTTTGGTCATATCTTCCTGGATATTATCGCGCCAACGCCTGCACGGGCGTCCTCTCCTTCGGGCTCCCTCCACCTCCATTTCATTCACCACTTTCACAGGACTGGTGACTTCCATCCGTATAAGGTGTCCATACCATCTCAAGCTTGTTGCTCTTGTCTTTTCGCCGATCCCTTTCGGATCTGTTCGCTCGTCAGTTTGTTTCTTAACGTAACACTTCTAATCCGTCTCAGCATTTTCATTTCTGTTGTCTCCAGCATCATCATCTTCCACACTTCCACTCCATACTCAAGCACTGGTCTCACGACTGTAGATTTTTACTTTCAGCTTTTTTGGCATCCTCTTCTCCGCCATGACTCCGCTCACTTCTCTCCATTTATTCTACGCGGCTTGAACTCTTGCCCTCACCGCCAACTCTGAGCCTCCTTTTCACACAACAGCTTTTCAACAAAATTATGTCAATCTTATCCCGGTCGAGTCTCGATTTTGAAGTCGCCCATTCGGTCCTGCTTTTGGTGATTCCATTGAATAATAAATAAAGATTCCTCAAATTCAGTTTAGCTTCGAAAGCTTCTCTTTTAGCTGAACTGCAGAAGAGGGAGAGTTGGTCTCGAAAATGTCCATAGAAATGTCCCATAGGTAGTTCTGATGCTTCATCTACGAGATTTGTGTTTCTCCATCTTAGCTTCTGCTTTACGAGAAATATTTCCTTGAAGTGGGGCTATCTTATCTCCTATTAATTTACCAAATGAATCGACTGGTGAAGAGATCATTTAGAAATCGTTGGAAATGAAACCCGCATTGTATCTGTCGCTGGCATTCAAGCCCTTTAGATGACGTTTCTTTTCTCCTTTCCACTGCCGTCCTGAAAGTAGTCACATGGTAGGGGAAAGATCAATTTTGGGATGCAGACGTATGAAATTGATCTTTGCATAATGATCCTCAATGAGATAATGGATTGAAGATATTCCGGGCCTTTTATTAGAGTTTCTGAACTGTCTCTTATCCCAATACCTGATCTGGCTTGATATTTCCGAATCTCTAAGTTAAATAGATCAGTCAAGTTTAATACCCACTATTTCCCAATTAAGCGACCTTTCGAGATGCGGATAGCATTTTGATCCGCCTATCAAAGACATTATTAGACGAGTGAGGATGGAGTGAAGTTTCCATGTAAGAAACAAGGAATGTCTACACAGCCTACGTTTGATTTACCTCAACTAGTTCGAGATGGTGTGGGAATATAACACCAGAATTTGTGCGCACACGATTCAGACCTTTCGTGATTCAAATCGTTCCTTGGAAAATTGGATGTGATTGGAAGTGGAAAATTACTTTTATGACTTCTCTCCTTCTTAATGCTCGCGGATTCTTGGCAGTGGCGGGAAAGAAATTGTATTGGAAGCTATAGTTTACGGGTCACAGATTTCTCAGCCTGATATCGAGTTACATCCGTACTTGAAGGTCGAAAAATCTATTTACTTCATGCTTTTCTGATGACTTAATGCAAAACATGTTTTAAACCAGCAGAATATGCATGAGTTCAAATTTCTAGGAAGATTCGATGGTCAGATTGATGTTTTAACTGCCCATGAGTTTTCGGGCACGCAAACGAGTGGTCTTTGTTTTTATTTGAAATATTGAGCAATCGAGTAAGAAAACTCTGTGAAAGGCGAGCGTCATATGTCAGCATTTGCAAGTAGAAATGCGGAGTAGGTGTCTCGGAGTCCTGTCAAATGCAGGTTGGCCGCACATACCCGAACTTTGAAATGTCATGTCTTACGTATCTTGTATAGCATCGTTTTTATTTTGCAAAATAGTTTTATTTCGGTTTTTACAACTTGTGATTTGAGAAAATATGTTGCATGAATTTTTCGCTATTATACTATTCTGTTTTTCGCACAGAAATAAGAAAAAAGATGACGTAGAAGAAGTAAGAAAAATAAGACGTACAATTGTACAATTGTTGGAAGCACGTCAAGAAAAGGAAAAGGAAATACCAGCTTAGGAGCTGCAAAGAAAAAAGAAGAGACATCGAAAAAATTATATGATTTACAAAACTCAGTCCTTGACTGTCCACTCGGCCTATATATGTATAACGCGAAGGTGCAATTAGCTGTCAGCATTTTTTGTTTAAAAATTAGTATTTGAAAGAATTATTCATTTCAGGTTTCTTGAATTAATACTCTTGAAAACGCCAATTATGTGGACACGAGTTTATAAGTATTTGCGACAGAATAAAAATAAAAACGTGGAAACAAGAGCTGTATGATGTTTCCTCTTTAGTATGTAACCTACCATGTCTATTCTTTACTGCTAACTTGGGAATCTTTGGCACCAAAAACGTGCGAGAAATGTGCCCGAATTTTATTTTCGGAGCCGTACGGCCACCTCGCAAATGATAGGACTCCAGACTCCGGCTTATGCCCCAGGCAGACCATGATTGCGTTTAGAATTAAATAACATAAGTACTTGCGAGCCAATGCGCATTTTATCAAAGCGTCTTCAAAAATTTTGAGTCGTCAATTTCTTTCATTGTCGAAGCACAAAATAGTCGTTGAAAATAACGCAAGGATGTGTTCAACATGAAACTGATATCGTGTGTTAAAAATGCAGGTGAAGCAAAACAACTAAATGTTAGATGTCTATAAAGAAGCGTGATTGTAGCGGAATGAAAGCAAACGCGTTAAAATTTGCAACTTATCGTTCACTAAAGTTACAAAAAGGATATTGCGGAAAAATTGCAGAAGCACAAGAAGCTAGTTCAATGATTTTCTTCCATATACGTGTATATATCACTTCATCATTTTCGAGGGTGTACTCAAACCTGCGACTTGCAGAAAGAAGAAGTCAATCAGTTTACTATATCGAGATGGCACCGACGCACTCTGTATTTCAATCTTCACACAATCCCTCATAACTCATGCCAGTTAGGCAGACTGACTATTTACTATCCGGATGGACGGCTCAAACAAAGCTTACGCTTCCAAAACATCACCAATTTATTACATGCATATTCAGATGCTTAAAAGACTGCGAAGGAATTCAATTGATATTTATTCCCCATTTCATTAAGAAGCTGTTTTTCGATTGTATTTCATTATCAGTTTTTTTCTTTAAATTCCATTCGGATCGTCATTTGATTATATAAAAGCTTTGCGTTTGCAAGAAAGATTCATGTTGCTTTAATTCCCTAACTTACAATGTTCGCGAGATGGATGTTTCATCTGATAGCTGCAATGTCAGAAGTAGAGGCAATAAAGGTACGGGTATACACGCGATGCAAAGAGAAGTTGAAGAAAGAAGGAGTAGACCTTGTACCGAGTCTGTCAATCAAGATGTTGAGACCAAAGCTGCCTCCTTCTCACTCCTGCATTTGTATTGCTGCGAAGAAAATGAATTTTGGCCTTGTTTCCTTAGCACGCCGACCTTGTTCACACATGCCTTCGCGTCCTTTCACACGCAAGGCAACATCCTGCCTCAAAGAAATCCCTCGAATGGAAGACACCCAACTAGCGCACTCTCGTGTCTCTTCAAAGAAGGCAAAGACGAGAAAGTACATCAACTAATATTCGATGTGGGCTCTTTTATATTCACCTTACGGTTATCATTCAGTCAAAATGTTTATGACTCGAAATATTCCATTAATTTTCGAATGTATTCTCATCATGATGCATTTGTTTATGATGATATGTTATCGACTATCCACATAATCTTGCTATTTGATTACTTGGAGAACTACCTGCGGACACAGATGATATGAGTGATAAATGCAATCGATAGGTCGAATGGGAAATAAGGTCAATGTTATGGATCTTGATGATAAGTCAGCGGTGATTGATAAATATCTGAGATTATGATTGGTTAATTTAGTCGCCTTTACACTTCACTATGAATATACATTGGGTCAGAATTAACCATTTAAGCTTACCGTATAGACTTATTGATGAATGATAACAGTTCATCGATTAAATGCTTGGCCTGGCGATCTTTTGGTCTAGCAGTCGATCCCTGAGTGTGTCACTGGAAGACGGTAGGAATGATGTCCAGGCTAAAGGTATCACAACGCTTCATCTAAAGCCTGATGATTTTAGCACCGTTCAAGCCCCGAGACGGCGGGTAGTGACGTTAAGACATCAATTGATCAATTCTTGTGATTATGTAGCGCATAGGATAGCAGTATTTTGACTGGCACATTTGATCTTATGCTACATACTGTCATAAAAATATATCTGACGATTATCGATGCTAGTTCGATCATGCATGCCCATTTTTTATAATGACCAAGATTTCTTCTTCTACTGTAGCCTATTTACAATAGGGTTCGTAAAATCATCGACCATAACTAACTATTGTGATCGAGCCTCTAAAATGAGAACTAGCCAAAAATCAGAACTATCCATAACTTTGCCGAACTAGCCCCAAAACTGGCAACTAGTCCTACACTTTACTAATAAAAGCAACTTTATTTTATCACTGTAAAAATGTTTACTAAAATAAGGAAGTGCTAAAATAATATTTGAAGAAAAATAGTGGAAAGTGCCTTTGTTTTTCAGTGAATGAAAGCACGATTGTTCCTTTAATTTACATTGATCTACTTCTAATAGTGTGTTATTGAACGTTGATATAACAAATGCTTTTTCATATTTCACGATACTACGCAATGCGTTTATCTGAGCACTTTAAATTGTCAATTTAAACTCCATTCATTGTCTAAATAATTAGAGAATACATACATCTATTCCTGCGAAGCAAGTCTTCCACTTTTGACGAGAAATATCATTTTTTCTCTTGATAATAATTGATTCGCCTGAATTTCGTTTGAAAAATAACTTTGAAAGATGTTCTTGGCACATTGAACATTCAAGCTCTACATCTGCGACAATATTATCGAAGTAAAGATATTACAAACAAAGAACTTGTCCTACCTTCGGAGAACGAGCTCAACTTCTGCTTCAACCGTCGCAGGTGAGGTTGAGTCATCCAAGAATGCATCATTTCTCTCTGTATACAACCCGCAGAAGGGGCGGGAAATGTTTTGTTTCGACGCAGTGAAATTTTCAATTTCTCTTCATGAAAACAAAACACCGAGCCGTTAAAGAAGATCAGGATAATTTCAACTCGTCACACACCTGACCTCATGACCCGATGCAGAGGAAATGTCCTTTGAAAGGACGATGAGATAAGTTGACGTTAAACTTTCATCAAAAGTAAAAGTCCAAATTTTTGTTGACTTCACAGAGGAATTTGAGAGTAAAATTCGTGACATTTCTCGTCGCGTCTTTCCTGAAAACTCTTCTGTTTACTGTTGAAGGGGAGGAGATACCAGAGAGCTCAAGGTAACGCTGACGAGTCGCTATGCAAACACTTACTCATTCTCTACAATTTCTGAGTCTTGTCTTGTTGATTGACATTTCGCAGGTCATCTCTCCCCATTCCTCTTCTCGCGATGGGACTTTCCTGCTAAATTACTTGAACAATAGCTCGTCCATAAGTAGCCGCCAGATTAGGCGCGCTGTACTTTTATTTCTTTTCCCCAATCAACCGTGGCGGAGCGGTCTATTAATTATTCAACGAGCATGACAATCATGTGAGATTGGCCTTGAGTCACCTAGAGGTCCAACCTCGCAGCCTGTTGTCTACTGAGGTACACTGATGAGAGTTCAGAACATATTTACGGATCATAGTCTCCATCATTAACATACAGTGGAGAAGAATCCGCGTATGCAAGGACGATAAGAATGCATGCATGTGAATCTGGACGTCTTCACACCGTTTCACATTGTCTAAGACGTATCGATGGCGTGAGACCCTTCCCCAGGATCTTGTAATGAGGAAATCGAATGTCTCTTTCTAATATATGCGACTATGACGTCAAATTGTAATGATCAAAATCGATTGAAACCAAAAAAATCGAACTACTCGTAATTTTTTTAAAAAACTTGAAAATTGAGATACTTATTTCTTTAAACAGTGATATTTATTTTGAATTTCTTCAAAAGTTAGCAACTTTTGTGTTTTTGAGTTGCATTGAAGGTGTATATGTACATGTCCGGAAACGGAGAGCTATGTAGTGGTTACGAAGCGTTGTGGAAAACGTAGTTCAAAGGCAACGAGCCAACTTGAGTTGCTATCTAGCCAGATATCTCTAGTTCCTCACATCGCCTTCTGTTTATCTCAATGCTAAAAAATCAATGCATCATCATTTTTTATGTTAGAAAAATCAATTTTGAATCGCGTGCTCGCCTGCTTTTATTAAATATAGGTAGGTGAAAATATAGTGTAGCCTCGAAAGTACATGAGCATGAGATTAACATCTCATTTGTACTCTATATCAATGCACTTGGAATTGTTGAGGCATCCGGCATTAGCTCTAAAAGTTGATGTTGCTAGATGAGCACATAGTAGGTACAGTAGTGGAAAAAATATATCAATAGATAGATATCAAATATAAACCAAAACATCGATCGAAATCTGAAAATCCAGACAATCGCTGCACCATATCAAACTACCTTGTGTTTAGTTACACATCAAATACTATTCGATCCGTTCCAACGTCCTTCTTTCTTCAGAGAATCTGTTGCAGTTTAGAGAGAATATATCACTGAATATTAAAATTTAACTTGCCATTCGTGCCAAATTGAATTTCTATAACATGACAAAAGCACTCTGAATTCATCCGGCCACATAACGATTGGATAATAAAGCATCAATACAGTGATAATACCTTTGAAAGGAGACTCTTATATCTAACTCCAATAATGCAGCTATCATTCAAATTTCGTTATAAATGACATGTAAATTAGAGATTGAAATGAAATGGGGTAATAACACAAATTTGTTCGGGAAAGGCCAGGCCGTCCTTGATCGAATTCGTTGTTGAGGGGGAGTAAGTACTTGGCGGCTCGATGGTAAAGTTGGCGAAAGGAAAGATTTATTTGGGAGGTGAGCATCGCATGACAGACTTGAAGGAGTGGCTTTGATTCCAATTAATTCTGATACTCAAGCAGACGTTGTTGCAATATTAATTAATACAATGTTACGCTGGTAGCAAGTTTGCGTGATACACGTTATAAATGAGAAACTACGTATTTTGGTCACGTGTGTTATCGTTTCCTTCTCTGTTTTCTTCTGCTTGTCCTCAAGCATGAGATAATTCTTGGTTTGAGAGAAGTCAAACTCATTCCATTTTCGTTGACACAATGCGGCGAGTGCCTGTTGACACTGCATCCCTTATAAATAACACAGCCAGAGAAATAGAATATTGCACAGCGCAAGGTTATTCAAGCCGCAGAGGTGGGACAAGGATAATGAAGACAGAGAACGGGATATTGATGTAGTAGTAATGGTATGACGAAGAAACTAAAAGCGGTTGCGGAGTCAAGATTCCTGCATGTCCTATAGCCACGGCAGCTGATACATACTTAAGATTAAAAGAGGATCTTCGCTGAATGCTTTGTAGATGAACGACCGTTTGTGCGTGATGGGTAAGAGCATCTTCATATATTCACCGCTTATGACCGCCATTGAACGCATTGTCATATTTCGGTAGGATGGATTGATGACTTATTAATCTTACTAGCAAGTTGCTAGTTGGTAAGTAACTTACTTGCAAGTTACTAGCTATAGTAGGAAACTAGCTAAAGAGTATATGCCTCTCTCCATTTCATGTGCAGCGGCTTTCGTTAGTCTCTTCTATCAATGAAATTTTTGTAGAGGCGGCTCTGCAATTGATGAACTTTTATAAAGATTGCAATTCTCCTCTGAAAAATCACACGAGTTTGGAACGTACACGTGCAGCTAGTCGCTAGAAAAATTTCTTTTACACATAACTCAAAACAGCTGTCCAAGCCTCTTACCTTGACCAATACAAACCAGATACTTAAATGTGAGAGCAGATTGTAGTTCTTAGCTTTTCTAGAGTGAAAGCTCTGTGAAAAACGTGTAATGCGTATCTTTCGAGAATAGGGAAACGTCAAATGAGCAGTCGTTCAAATTCAAGTGAAACCTGCCCTCCTATGTCCTCACATGGAAGGTGGGAAGGCTGCAAGAATTTTGATTTAAAGTACAAACCAATGTGTGATTGTATGATGAAATATGAGAAGATTGGAGAAATGAAAGAATGCGGGGAAGAAAGTGGGAATAAGGAGGAGCGAAGAGGGAGCAATTATTGATGCTGCGGAAGCAAAGCATCCGAGGTGATGGGAAAAGAGGATGGAAGAAATATGAGGATAAGACAACAAAAGACAACCTTTGTTGTACCGCTCGTCCGAGTGATTTCAAAAACATCCCCAAATTCACAACACGGGGCAAGATGAACACGAGCAACAGCTGTTTTCATCAGTCTCCATGATGGGAGGAGCAAGGAAAACTGTATGAAAAAGGAGGAGGAATATTAAGGATTAAGGATAGCATGTGAGAAAATGAGAAGGAGGAGGAACAGAATACGAACTCGTTTGTTCGCGCATCTGAAAGGGAGAGTAACTCGTAGTTGAGTTGCAATGCCTCTATTGTTGTCAATGGCATTAATTTCTAAGCGCTTTCGCGCTAACTACGTTCGTTTGGAATTAGGCATGTTTGGCTTCCTTCAATACTGTACGCGCTGCCTACTGAAAGTATGGCTCAGACATAGGAGAATCCGTAATTGGATCAACTTCAGCTCATGTCGAAATGAGATGTAGAGGAGGAGTTGTCAAAGATATCTGCGAGAGAAAGTTCCATTTTCGATTCGCATCGTTTGGCGGTTCATTATGTGATCCGGTTGTCTTTGAGGCTACAGTCGGATCGAATGTCGTCTGATTCCGCTCAATACACCTGATTGAGGATGCGATTTTCTTATTACTTGTGCGTTATGCAAACTTTGCTTTCATGTTTGTTTCATTGATGTGAAAACGGATGGAATTTACGTGCAAAAATGCTCTGATCAATCGCCAAGTATTTGCTCGTAGGGCTTTCGTGGTCTGCTTTATGATATAATGGTAAATACTGAGCTTCATACACATTACGCTATGGATATCAACTATGCTATCATTCCGCCATGCGACCTTTCACATCATATTCCATCTTAATTGCCTTTGATTGTGTGATCTCCGCTACACTGTGGTTAAGTGCTTGGCCTAGCGATCTTCTGGTAGAGAGGTCGAGTCCCGATAGTGTCATTTAAGATCGTCAGGATGGGCATCCGGTCTAAAAGATCACAACGCTCCAGATTATAATCAGCACTCCCAGTATGGGAGAGTAGTGACGTTAAATCATTCACATAATCATCATTTATGCTGACTATTGATGATATCTTGCATAAATTAGCCATCAGCATAATATATCTTGGCACAGCTTCTGGCTACTTTTCAGCTATTTAGCTGCACTTTGATCAGCAATATATACTTACAGGTGAATCATTTTTTGGGTACTGTTTTTCATTTTCGGCATTTGATTAATTGACAAATGACAATTATAGCTTATGAAAGATGGATTCAACAGGTGCATCTGATATCGTGAATGTAATGGAAAATGATTTTCCATAAATCTGATTTTTAGATTGACCTTTCTCATAGGCATATACATAAATCTCAAGAGTATGAGTCATTTTGAGTCGACAGGTGAGCGAGTTGCGCTCCCTTTGAACAATGCGTGTGTGACGAGAAAGTACTTAGTGAGTGGACTTTATTCTATAGTGGTTTGAACAAAGTGAAATTTGAAAAAACGAAAGGAATGCTGGAATAGTTCCAATGCGAGAACGAAAGAAAAATGGACAAACAAAACGAGTCAGACAACGTAGCTCCATGTTATGAAAAGCAAAACGTACTTTTGCTGATGGATAAAATGATGTTGGCGTGGTAACCGGAATTCTTTCCTGTCAAACTGAGCAAGTGTGAATTTACAGAGTATGTGTGACGGAATATATTTTGCTGACGGATGTGTGGCAATGCGCTAGTCAGTAAGAGATTGGCATGTGCCGACCAGAGTGTGTTGACTTTCTCCTACGTATCCACAAATGTGACACGTAGTCATAGACGGCTCTTGTTTTCTAATTAACTTTCACTGTTTAGCGAATTGGCAGCAAGTTCGCACTCAATGTTTGCCAAGGGTATTTGGTAGAGTTGTCGACTTTTATCACACAAATCCTCGCTATTGTACACTGGTGTCCGCTCACAAGTGCTTTTGAAAGGAGAGGTGTTGACCAGCGATGCGTTACCTTAGCCAACATTAGCGGTGTAACAAAGGAGTCGAATGATACATCACCGACATTGCATCTCCTGGTACTGAATGCAGTTCCGATCATCGTAGATGTATTTCCCGTACGACTTCACTTGTTCACATACTTGTTGGCCAGACATTGACTTGAAATATTCCAATCTCGTACTTTTATTGCCAATGGTATTTACTCAGCGAAAATCTAATAATTGAATCCCTCGGTGTAATGGAGAGATGGGTGAGCGTGTATGAAGAGCCATTTTCAATTAAAATAAATGAAACCGCTTCCCTATCCTTGAAACCACTCTCGCAAGTTTTAAACTCAAGATATAAGTTGGTAATTGATGGCATGTAAAGTTTCTCACATTGCGTTAGTCCTCTGAGAATTTGAATTACATTCATTCACCAGATGACCTTCTATTCCCTAAAGGGTCTTAAGGTCATTTTTAGTGGTCAAAGCCACGAATTTCTGACTTAAATTGCTTCACATTGGTAGACTTAATTCTGACTTACGCGATTTTTAGTAATGCTTATTTTGTTGATTATCTACTTGTGGAAATGCAAAAACGATTTTCCTGTAATTGGTTGTCATAAAGCCACGAGTTCATCGTCTCTTGCGCTCGGAATAGGTATGACATGAATTTATATAAAAAAATGCCGAATTTTTATAGAATATAAATATGACGGAAAGTCGATTTACTTCATATAAATTGACAGAAGCAAAAAGCAATGAACTTTTTAATTGATTGAACAGTTTGCAAGAATTGCTACTTTTATTCCAATACAGTTCAAATGTTCAGTTAAATACCTACAATTTGTAGGACCGTATGCTGGTTCGGCAGAGCTTACACTTAAACATATCTCACACTTCACTCTACAAAGAATGACTAGTCGTGTTTAATGTCCTCCCTTACTAAACAAAATCGGGAAAATATTAAGTTTTGTCAACATCATATTTGTAGAAAATACATAAACATATACATACAACATTTTTCACTTGATGAACGGTTTAAAACTATATTTGTTCTTTTAATCTCATCTGTTTAAGCTACTTTTAATCCAGATTGTTGTTGCCTTAAAAACAAGCTTCAAAGTAGTTTCCATATTTCAATAACTAAAATCTGCAGTATTCAACTGTTTAAATCATAATCAAACTAACATGTGCGGTTTTAAACCATCAATGTGTACTGAATTAAATAGATTCATGCTATTTTATGAGAATGCTAACTAAAATTTGATATTTGTTGTGATTTTGTCAGGTTCTCTTTTTATTTTGATTTGCTTTGCTCAATTTTACATGTAGGATGAAATGTTTGCATTAAATTCTAAAATGTAAATCATTTCCAGTGAACTGACTTAGTTGGTAGACCCTTCTTTGGCAACTATCTTATGTCAAAATTCCAAGTGTTGGTAGTAGGAAGTAAGATTTAAGTAGGAATTGTCTGCTCCAAAAAACTCCTTTTTGCGATATCATGCACGTTTGTAGATAAAAAACAAATGTATTTTTGAAAGATCAATCATGGAAAAGCCATGCATTCTCAAACACTAACACAAATGCTATTCAGAATGACGAAAGATAAAAAGAATTTAAAAGAATACTAAAATTCATTTAAAATAGAAATGGAAGTTCGATCACATTTCAAATGCAGAAGGCTTTTCATGTTTTCCGTCAAATTCATTAAGAATACATTCTTTCTTCCAATGGTGGACAAAACTCAAGAGATTCTTTCAATTTGGTGGTCGAGGCGGAATTCCTTCGTCTACTAACTTCTTTCCTAGAGGGTTTGCGAATGACCTTTAAAAATGAAGTGATCCTCGTGATGTGAACCGTCAAGATCCGAGAGTTCTTTATGATCTGATTATTCCTGTGCAACTTGAACACAAGAACTTCACCAAGTTACGGACACAACTTCTCTAGCCTATGATGTATCTGCCGGTCAGTTTTCATAGAGACAAATTCAGCACATTCATCAAGCGCAAATACATACATGGTATCTCTACGAAATCCGTAATGCAGATACAAAACTTGAAAACGGTGCGTAAAGGCAGTTCAAATACGCATTGTAAAGTAAGTAGTATTTGTTCCAAGTCTGATCGTTTCATAACTAATTTAATTACAGTAGTTAATTTCTATCGGAAACTGATGAACACCAAATATTCTCATGTTGGACAGAAGTACTTCGACTCACAAAGACATCACTGGTTTCGAATATCTGCTTCAGTTCTCTCGTTTGCGTCAGCATGTTTCAATTGCAAATGAATGCTTTTGATAGTATAAGTATTCTAACATTAAACGATTTCGGGTACTGAGATTGAACAAATTTTGTCAACAAAGTCGAGTTTGGATGAAATGTCTTAGAGCTAGTGAGTTATCGCTTTGAGTCAGTCATGTTCAGTGAAGCTGAATTGTAGATATATTCTTATAATCGCATTGCCGTTTTCACTATCGACAAGCCTGAAACATGTGCTCCGATTCCCTTGATGTTATTGTGAGCGATTCTTCTTTTCCCCTGCACATCTGAGCAAAAAGTTGTCCGCACTCACTTTTTATCATGTCTCGTGCCGGCCGTGACTATGAATTTACAAGAGAGAGAATTACGTTTTGAGTTCGACTTTGACGTTGTATTGCAATGTCTTGACGCCACGGTTTCAATAAACGGCTCAGGCTGTGTCTTCACTGTTTACTCAAGTAATCGAGATTATAAATTATCTGTTGAAATGCTGATAGTGCACCTGAAAACTCGGCCAATATTAGAAATAATCAATGGAAAATATTTGCTCAACACTGTCGACAGAATTATTGCAATTAGAAACAAAGGGAAATAAGCGATTTATTAAACCCACAGTGGGTTATTAATACTTGCAAGATTTGTCACCTTAGAGTTTTTGATTTTACGAATATATCGAAATCTAATCATGCGGCAAAGTTGCACTTTGTTTCCTTGAAGATTGAATGACACTTGAATTGATGAGAAGTTAATAAATGTAGCAAGGTAGGTAACTTATCGGTCAATTTCTGTTGCTTGTAATATATGGGGCTTTAGCGTCAATACTCACCCAATGGGGACTTTGACGGTGCTGACAAAGTCGGACTTTCGCAGGACCGCCTTCATGCTTTTAGTTTGGATTCCCATTCCTGTCAACCTCTATTGATGACACTTCCGGGGCTCTATCTATTAACTAACGGATCACCAGGTCAAACACTTCACCACTGTGACAAGTGCTGAGTAGTGTCGCAGTATACATCAAGAATATTTGTATTCACCATAGAGAAAATGCTTGCTGGTAAGAATATGAAGCATATAACTCTTCTAACTTTGTAAATGAAGAATGTCCGAGATGTGTTAGTTGACGATTTCTATTCGCGAGGCCTTTCATCCGGTTCTCGTCTGGCGACCACACCGGAATGATTTAGCATGCATCAATCAATCAATTTATGAGAATATAAATGTCACCTGATGGATAATGAGCATGACAGAACTCTCTGATGAATACGCGCTGTACAAACAATGGAATTGAAGACAGGGAGACCAAAAAATTGCCACAGTAAAGAAAAAGACATTTTGATAGACATGATAGAATGAAGACGCCTCTAACTATAGTTGTAGACATTGTCTACCGCATAAAGTGTAGATAGTTTAAGTGTTGTTTTACTGGATCATTTATTAAAACAAAAAAATGTGCCTACAAAAAATTCTTCCCATATTTCATGTATAGCAGTTGCCTGTTTAAATACAAGTGACGAGAATTACATGTCCTGACCTTACACGATTTCGTTTGTGAATTGACATTATTTTATATAAAACCATTTCTTGAAGGTCATCGATCACATGCCTGCTACACACATCGATCACAACCTAAAAGTGCAGAGGAATTTTATGTTTCTCAAATTCAATAGATTGTTTCGAACTATTGTTATTCATACGTTTGAAACTACCTCTGCTTCATCGACTGTCGTGATAGTAAGTAGTGTTAGCGTCAAGTAGTACAGGAAGTTCGAATTAACCAATATATACAGCTCTACGCATGCTTGAGTAGTTATGTTAATATTATTGCGATGAGGGATTGATACTGCTTAAATGCGAACTCACTTAAATTTTAAATTTAAGTCGTGAGATTCATGTTCTAATTTCCATTTTTCTGGTTCCATACTGTTTATGCAAAACATCAACAGTCATTAAGGTGTTCTCTTCGTGGTACAGTGGTTAAGTGCTTGGCCTAGCGATTTTTCGGTCCAGTGGTCGAGCCCCGAAAGTGGCATTGGAAGTCGTCAGGAATGGCAGCCGAACTGAACCGATCACAACGCTCCAGATTAAAATCTGACTGTGTCAGCAGCGTCCAAGACCGCAGGAAAGGGGTGCAGTGACGTTAAACCATCATTTTTTCATTAAAACTGAAAGGGAGCAGACATGATTTCAATGCCAACGAGTGTTAAATGTGGTTCAGTTTGGTTTCAAGTGTCGTGCATTGCCATTGATTTGTGACTGACTTTATGATGAGTATTCATTGTGCATGCTCTTACCGTTTAGCGCTCTCTTTAAATGCTGAACATTCAGTGCATGTGATGACAGTGAATAAAGAGGTCGTATTACATTAAGAAAACTCGCGAAGAAAGATATATTGGAAATGTAAATTAAAGGAAAGTCAGGCAATCCCCTGACGTCATGTGCGGTGGGTGTGCCTCTAACACCGTCTGATTCTCTGTTCATGTTTAAGCTTCGATCTTTAACTAACATTTCAACTGTGTTAGTGTAAGCACACTTCATCATTATGTTGTAGTAGTTTTCCCCAATAATTTAACATGCTCATTAAATAAACAGAGCCATTCAAATTTCAATGCGAAGTCTGGTGGTCATTCTATTGCTCATTTGTTTCTTGCACACTTGTAAGATCCGTTGAGGAATAGAATCTAAAATTGTAAGCTTGAGAATTTTTGTTTAATATTACCTATATTTCAACTGTTCAAATGCAATGTCTAACTCCGCCTTTCCTGATACATGCCGCGAAACAATGCTTTAGAATATTGTCATTGATCTAGAAGATGTTTTTTGTCACTGCTAGTACGTAATTCACAAATATCGGAATGTCTCCCACTGACATTATACTATCTTTCTTGTTTCTGATTATATGAATCTCAGTTTTATGAATGACAATCATAGAAATATTCAATTTCTTACGTGCAACGTTTTCTTTCCAGGTCGGATTGATGAACGCTTTGCCAATATTTCTAGCTTTAAATTACGATCGGGCAAGTGGGAACTTTCGATTCACAATCGATGGTCAGGTGCACGAAGTAAATGGAAATGGGCTTCAATCTGCCCTTGCCGCTGTTGATCCTCCGGAGACCGAAATTCTGAGCTATCTCGTCCGTTACAACACAAGCGTTGCCGCATTGCTACATCACAAACGGGATTTATTCGGTCTTTACATTCTACTGAAGATTATGTCACCACCTGATTCAGCAACTGATATTACTGCTAGCCGATCTACCAGTAGTCACACATTCTCAACCTGGTGTGGATCAGGAATGCAATCATCACCAGAGCCTGCTACAAGATTCGCCTATAAAGATGTTTACGAACTTTTATCTCGATCGCTTCGCGAGTTAAATCAATCAGAGACAAGTACACTAAACGATATGTTGGTATGGTCCCAAGGCTTTGACAAGGCCTTTCGAAAGGCATTTTCCATTAAATTTTCCTCACATCAGAGTGACACCGGTATCTTGCCGAAACTCGTGTCTGAGTTCATTTTCCCTGAACTGACCAACGGAAGTCGTCGTATTCCCTCCATTTGACTTTTCAACGCATTTCCGTGACTTTTGGTTGATGATATATCAATTAAATATTCGATCCGAATCCTGACTGTCAATATTCATTGATTCAACAGTTGTTCCGATTGTAACCTGTTAAGGAGTAATGTTTTCGGACTGTTGCATTAATGATAAGTTTCCGACAGTGTAACTGAGAATATGTTATATACTACGGATTATTTGTATGACGTGAAAAACCGATGTCTTATCGCATTTTGCTGTGGAAACCTCTATGTCCAGCAATAATCTGTTGTAATTATCTTCCACCAGAGACTGTTTCAGTCAGGGTTCGTGAATTGTCAACAGGAAATTTTGCAAATAACTTCCTACTGATGTTGACAAATAGGTGCAGATACCGAAGACATATTTATTCGTTCGCAAATTGTGGAACCATTTTGGACAAACACTGAAAGAGCGAAACTATCACTGGAGCAGTGTTACCCCGTTTTGTTTATCATCTGACGAACTTTATGCGGCTCTAAGTGTTGTGCAATGCACAGTTTACTCTTTATTGGCAACTTTTAAAGAAATTTCTCCCTCAGATGTAGACTATTGCTTTGGTCTCCAAGAGATGGACATGTTGAAAATCGCGTGTTACGCATGTGTACAGATATGAGTATTGTGCACACAAGTATTTCCCTCGTTGTCATTTTTTCAGTCAACGATGAGGTTGATTTTGTTCTGTATAAAATAATGGATAACTTCTAATAGCCCGACAGACTATCTTGTTTTGCTTTTGGATATTTATGTCGCTTATTGTATTCGGGCGAGGCCCATCTTTGTATATCTATGATCCCTTTGTACACAAACATCAGAGTAGAGCCTGTTCAAATATTGGTTCCTTTATCTTTGACTTTTCTTTGTCAATTTGATGACAGATAACTGTTGTTAAGGATTGAAAGCGGTAAATAGCAATTTTGTGTCAGACAATTTTTATATGTTGTGAGATCATTCTTTGCGGCGTTTAATTTTTTCTTTTTTGTCAACGTCCACTTTGTTTTTGTTTCTTTTATCTCAAGTGCACCCGACATACCAAAAGACATTCGAGTGCAACTATTTCATGGCTGCAAATCATATTACATCACTACCAGTTCAATGTTAATCATCAAACATCTTCGCTGTGTCCCTAACTAATTTTTCAGAGTAAAACTTATGAGAATAGTTGAGAGATGTTTTCTATTTTACCCGAAATTGAGAAAATGTATCAGTTCAAAGTGGGGTTTTTCTATGAAAGGAGAAATTGATGTAATGTTAACAGTAGTGTAGGTAAAGAAGTTACCGGAGAACGCATGAGTCAGTGCTCAACTTCAACAATGGGCTGACATAAAACCGGGCTATTCAACGTATCATTTAATTGCAGACTAATGCGAAGTATCATGGACCTCATCTAAACTTTTTGGTCAGCTGCTTAATTCTGGCTCAATACAGATCTAGGGGGAAATCGGCAAAAATTCCTTAAAGCAAATGAAACAGTGTTTCCTGACAGACATGATCGATAGCGGGTCCATGGGATCGCATCCATATCGTCACGTTTCTCTGCACGAAGGTAGTGTGTTCTAGGTCCCTGTAAATTAATGACAATAATGTGCTTCGCTAGATTCATTGAGTGAGCAGAAGCTGCTATACATGTACACAAAATATCCAAAACCGCACTCTCGATCAGTTACCCACGGGAATATCTCAATGCAGTAGTGCAGCTTTATAGATGAGCATCAACCAAAGTTTCATCCACATCTAAGTCAATACGAAAACTGAAGCCAATCAAGTGCATTGAAGTTCTACCATAAATAACACGTGAACAACATTAAAATTAATTACGTACCGTAAATGATGTTTTTTAAGTTAAAGATCTTTTTATCAAGAAAACTAAGAGGAACGCGCTCGACCCACAAAAAATAACAGAGTACGCCTTCCCCACCACTTCACCATTGTTCAATATGGAGTAAGAAGCGGGCATACAGTTTTTGCCTCACGGCCCGCTCAAAGCTATTATATTCATGAATGATTAGAGAAGTTCGGATTCGTTTTTCATTATGGTCGGAATATTTGCTCATTTAACAAAAATGTTTATTTGACAAAATGAAGCCGAAAAAAATAGTGAATGCTTGTAAAAATTTGAACTTGATTTGAGACCAATGGAGAATACACAATTCCTTAAACGAAATGTCTTGTTAATAGGGAATAATTGAATCATTTTAACTTGTGATGCTTTTCCTTGTTAGAGCGGCTACCAACACATTTTGGTCTACTTGATGAAGCTTACGTTACCATGCGCTGCTATGCTAATGCTGTGGCAGTCAAACGTGGAATTTATAGGCTGTATAAATAGTGCTCTAAACTGTAAACTCTAGGGCACGAAATTTCGCTTGAATTAGGCACGAAATTTAGGCATCAATTCTAGCCAACACAAGGCACGAGTAGACACGAAGTTTATAATGCCGAGTTCGTGCCCTTTAATTTTTCCTTCGATGTCATTGGATAAGCAAATATTTGGTCTGGTGCCTATTAGTGCCTAGTGGCGTCTACTGGTGCCTCGAGGCACTAACTAGGCGCTAACTGGCACGAAATTTTGGCTTCGTGCCTAAGTTAGTGCCCCACAGTTTACAGTGTACATCTCAACTTGCGCTTGAAATGTCCTTAAGCTTATAGACCGCTTACATTGACAGTGCAGTATAGTGCTGGTTTAGGGCAAGGCACAGGCTGTGGATAGATTCAAAGTCTCATACACCAACTTTTGCAACTCTTAGCAGCTTTTACCCTAAAACCTACAAATTGCATCAGCAGCTAACCGCTGCTTAATTGAATACGATTTTAGTCATGTATCCCATGTTTCGCCTGTATGTTGTCTCGGTAAATTATAAGGGACCTAAATTTATGAAATAGCCTTATCTTTTTGATTAATTTATTTATTTTGCAGAACATGAATTCTATACGACAAAGCGTGTCAAGGTGGAAATCCAAACATGATTGAGCCTATAGATAAATTCGTTGCTTATCTAAATCAGGCCAATCTTAGGGCTCCAGGGCAGGGCTCCCAACTGATCGCTATTTTGTGCAGTCTATAAAAGCTTTCTATTTGGTAACTAAAATATTGCAGGTAACTAAAATATTGCGGGTCACTACTTTCATTGACCTCTGCAATTGTTTTATTTTATCTATCATCTATGTATGCAAAGTGCAGCTATAAAAAATATCCCAGATTCAGGGGAAGGAGGCTAACGAGCCATTCAAAAGTTACTGATAGCCTTTCAACAGAAATTTAACTTCAACAGATGCTCTATGATCTACACAATCTTCTTCATAACTGTAAGACCTAAAGATAAAGGTACTTATGGATTACCTCCTCCCACGTTTTCAAATTTGTGTAAAATCCGTAGATTTGAATAAATCGTAAGGATATTTTCTACCCACATAGCAAAACTTGTGCAAATTGGACTTCACGATAACTTCAAGTGAAACGTTGCTGCAGCTTGATCTGACCTCATCGTCTGAGCAGAAAGCAATTGAAGTTAACAAAGTCATTTCTCGACAGCTGCTGAAGTGATGATGACCAAGCCATATCCCTTACAAACATTTTCAACTTAATAAATGTGTGGCAAGATAGTGACCGTGGGAAGATTTCAAATAGCAGTTGGTGGGGGATGGAGAGGGAGAGAGAAAAATGGACGCACGAGTAACAATAATGCGTCAAACAGACGAAGTCAGATCATATGCTATCGACATCGCTACACTTCACGCTGTCTAATGCAAAAAGTACTTGTTCGATCTGCATAGACGTTTGTATGTGGGTAGAAAATATACTCAAAAATGTCTGCCTGAAGTTTGGTGACGATTGATTCATTTTTGCAGATTTTAGACAAATTTGAAAACCTAAGGGGAGATAACCCATAAGTACCGATAAAAAATGTAATTCCGAATTGTATTCGATAGCGACTCGAGATCATTAATGTGACGTAAATTCGGTCGAAATGTAGAAACTCGAGGATATTTAATCAAGTAATCAGTTAGTTTATTCCATACAGTAGTCTTCATGTGTATTACAAACTCGGAAGACTGTTGTTCGACTTTCATCTCGGTATGGTTTATTGATACCAAATGCGAAGCATTGGGTTACTATCCAGTCATTCGGCTGGCCAATAAATTTTCTTCTCAATGCTGGTTTGATGTATGCAATGAGTCATCATATCACATGATTCAAGGCTAGCGCTTGTTTGACAGCGAGTATCGATCGAATACAACTGCATCACTTGATATATTGCCGTGACTGTTTGTACACACCACACCACATTGAAATGGCTACATCGTCTAGAAGGAAGCGTCGCAATGATCGAGGTATATTTGTATCTTTCTCTAGGGTGAGTCATAATGTGCGCAAAACTTTGATGATGTCCTGTGATTACTGAACTGAGTACTCGACATTAATTATAATGCCATTTTGTTCTTTTAGACTTGGGGGTTTGTTTCATGTAACATATTTCAGTCTTCTAAGAATTTGAATCAGCTAAAATTTGGAATTATTACGAATCTTGTCTTATTATCACAGTTCATGAAATCCTACCATAGCTTCGTGTCATTTTACATCTGGTCATTGATTCACTATGACAACAAAATGATTCAACAATCGATTAGATTTTGCTCGACCTACAATTTGGACATATGCCCTAAACAGGTAGTTCAGTTGCTCAAAAATTGAATTTGTCCTACAATTAGGACATGTGTGTTTCAACTTAGATATGCGAAGATCCATAGCCAAAAGTTCAATTGTGTTTTGCCGCTAACGATGGATTCAGAAACGAGGTTGACTCTCAAGGTTGAGATTGTCTTATTCAAATAACGAATCTACAATTTCCATAAGTACTCTACGTGCTTGCTTATCAGTTGTATGATGCAGAAGTTCGGGAATCGAGACAACAAAGACCCTCCATGACATCCAGTCAACTGGTGTACCCTCCATAGTAGATGGCCGTTCCTCTGCTACCATGAAGTCGATCACCAACCTTAAAGCGTTGGAGTTATCACTCTACCTAATATACCTACTCTAAGGTCGTGGGTATGGTTTTCCTTGGCCACCGTGTTTTCCCGACTTGTCCTCGTTATAGAACTATTTGTCGGGAACTTTGAAGGCTCGCGTGCATCATCAGTTTATTCCGAGAAACATTTGTAAGATGAAAGAGAAAATCTGTGAAGAAGTGCAAAATCTTGAACGAGATGCAATACACCGCGCCATTAACCATCTGTTCAGACTGTGTTGTCGGAGCTGATGAAAGATTGTTTGAACACTCACTGTAAATTGTATATTATTAGTAGACTGTGCTTGTGATAAGCTTAATTACAAACTGTCCTTTGGAAAATTTGTTTTTGACTTGCTAAACATTATGGCAGAAAAACTTAAGTCGAATAATCATTTCGGTCAGAACTAAACGTCCTTGAAGTTTTGCGCACATTATAACGCACTCTGTATTTGTGGGAATTATACTGTGAAATCTCAACAACGGAGCATAACAAGCTTTGTCAAGAGTGTACATCTTGCATATTTTCACACACCACTTGGAGATCAGGATAAATCTTGGGCACCTCACCATGTGTGCAAAACATGCTTGGAAACTCTTCGGTCCTGGTCCAGTGGAAATAATACTCAGCTAGCTAAAGTTTGGTGTGCCTATGGTATGGCGACAGCCAACAAACCATTTCGACGATTGTTATTTCTGTACGAAGAACGTCAGAGGATTTAATAGAAGATTTAAACACAATATTCAGTGTCCAAATCTCCCAAGTGCTATTCGATCATTGCAAGGAAGTGCCCGTGCCCGTATTTACTGAACTGCCAACGATCAGCAACAAAGCTCAAGATTCATCGTCATCATTTGATGAAAGTAAAGTATCAGCATTCGAACCATCCGATTCGAAGTTATACACACCTTCTCTGTTTACTCAACCTGAACCGAATAATGTGATGAGAGATTTATATTTATCAAAACAGGCCGTCGAGTTGTTAGCATCGAGATTGAATGAAAAGAAGCTTCTGAAACCTGGTGTTAAAGTGTCTTTTTATAGAAACAGAGAGGCGGAATTACTTCAATACTTTCATTATGATTGTCAACTGGTTTTCTGCATAGATGTTGAGTCTTCATGCGGGACTGTCTGCATAAAGCAGATGAGTGGAGACGATTCATCGATAGCTCTAAACGTAGCTTGAAATGTGTTCTGCGTCATAGTGAGAATTTGTACGGTTCAATTCCAATCGGCCATTCAGTTGAAATGAAGGAAAAATATACTAATATCAAGACTGTTTTGGAAAAATTACAATATCAAAACCATAATTGGATCATTTGCGTTGATATCAAAATGATTAGCTTTCTCCTAGGGCAACACGCAGGATATACAAATTTTGTGTTATTGGGACAGTAGAGCTACATCCGTTCACTAGGTGAAGAGAAGCTAGCCTCCAAGAACCTTGTGGTGACGAGAATTTAGTCAATAATCCATTAGTTGATCGAGAAAAATTACATATACAAAAAATTATACAAAAAATACAAAAAAACCTCCATTACATGTACATATCAAATTAGGACTAATGAAACAATTTGTCAAAGCTCTCAACCATGATGGAGAGTGTTTCAGCTACATTTGTTCACAATTCCCTGGTTTGAGTATTGAGATGAAAAAGTCTGTCATTTTCCGTGGACATCAAATACGTACACTTCTGAATGATCCAAACTTTCCCTCAACAATGACGGTGGCAGAAATCAGGACTTGCACAGCTTTCTCAGATGCGGTGCGAAGTTTTCTGGGAAACTGCGGGATGATAACTACCAAGAATTGGTAAGATAAGCTGCTTTTGTCTTTTCAGTCATTGGGCTGTGGAATGAGCATGAGGATGCACTACCTGCATAGTCAACTGTCCGAATTTCCAGAAAATTTAGGAGATGTGAGTGAAGAACAAAGTGAGAGATTTCACCAGGATGTCAAGGTGATGGAACAAAGATGCCAAGGTCGATGGGACTCACACAAGGTAACAAACTATTGTTGGTGTCTGATGAGAGATTTGCCGGAAACTACACACCAACGACACTCAAAGAGGAAAACAATTTCATAGTTTTTCATGAAATCTATAAAAATGACATTTGTTAGAAATTTGTCTGTAAATTGCAATGTACAAGTGTTGATTGTCAGAGGCTGTAGGATTGATGAGAGGCAGGTGTGAATGTTGATAACTTTGTAGATATAATCTTCTGTGAGTGGCATGTTTCTTGAAGAGTGCTTGAGTGGACACGTGCATGCGCGCCTTCCGTTGAAATTTATGAGCTTGTACAGAAGATAAGAATATAAATCTTTTCTGACTCTTGACCGTGCTTTACGTTGGCAATCTTGGCTCATAGGGCAATCCTAAATACACAGGCATACTATCACATATTAATTAACATTTTCTGGTGAGCCCGACGTGATAGTATTTGATTTGAGTTACGTCTGAGTATGGATGTCAAGAAGAAAAGAAGTGTGATTCGTCGCAATTTCACAAGTCTAGTCAGTCGAATAAGTGAAGAAATAGACAGTGAAAGTCCAGACAGATTGTCTGTAGAGACTAAAGCGACGAGACTTCAGTTGGTCCATGAGGATCTAGCGAAATTGGACGACGATGTCTTGAATGACATGATTCTGAACAACGCAGAAGACGAGGACTTGGACGAGGATTATTTCAGAACAGAACCCCGTACAAGAGAAAACACGATACTCTAACAGAGACTGACGATTCGCGTTTGACAATCGGTACACGCGAATCGTACAAAACTCAAAAAGGAACTAACAAGCTATCAAATATTCTACTTTATATATGCATTTAATGTAAAACGTCAATGTGACATCAAAAATGACGTCACTAAACTCACAAGAAATCAACTGAGATAGGCATAGTCAGGTCAGGGGCCGAATCCGGGCCCGTTTGAGGAGTTGACGATAATGGTTCGGAGGTTCCAAGTACCATGTTGAGTAGATTCCGCGTGAAGGCGGATCGGCCGGCTGAAGTTCGGAAGGTACATGCACGACCCGGAGTGCCTTTGGAGCCAGCATCAGTTTGATCCTGAAGGCCACAGAAGACCTCTTCGCCCACTGTTGTAATGGTGACACGTCCATTAAAATGAAATCACCATGGTTTGCCATATGTGCCGCTTTCAAAAAAGCCGAGAGTTCGCTGTAGAATTGAAATCTGGGTTTCGTTTGCCAGATCCAGGCCCGCGTCCCCTGT
The DNA here is from genome assembly GCA_907163375.1 of Prostheceraeus crozeri. Taxonomy (NCBI): domain Eukaryota; kingdom Metazoa; phylum Platyhelminthes; order Polycladida; family Euryleptidae; genus Prostheceraeus; species Prostheceraeus crozeri. The sequence goes on along the minus strand of CAJQUW010006039.1, from coordinate 49,551 downwards.
ATAACGGCTTGTACGGTTGGCGTGGCATCGGTACACCAGAAAGCTGTCGCTTTTCTGAAAAGTTCGTAAAAAAAAAGAAAAAAAAGATAAGTTCGTAAAAAGGAATCCTTGAGCATGTCCCAGTAGTTCAAAATTGTTTGTGTCGGCCAATGTAAAGGCGCGTAAAGTTGTGACGTGGCCGAAAATAAGAAAGCCAAATAACCCTTGCCACGCTTGCATTCTGGCGCTTCCTGGAGTCTTCGGTGTAAGCTGTCGAGTTGATCTCGGTGCTTTTCCGCTAACCGGCGGATCCCCTTGTGGAGCTGATATTGTTGTCCCAAAAACGTGACAGAAGTGGACGGTTTGAGTTGGGATTTTTTCCTGTTGATTGAGAAATTGAGGGCTCGAAGTCTTGCCAGTATTCGGTTGCGGATGCTCCATATTTGTTTCCTTGGCGCTGCTACCAAAATGTCATCCAAATGTGCCCAAATGATATTGGCAGGAGATTGAAACGGTCGGATGGCCTCCGATAGGGTCCCTTGTAAAAAAGCCGGGCTCATCGACAGGCCCATGGGTAATCGCTTGAATTGATAATACTTGCCGTTGTGTCGAAATCTGGTAAGGAATCTGGATTTTTCATGAGTCGGCAAAGTGTAAAAGGCATGGCGCAAGTCTATTCGTATTGCCCGAAGTTTCTTAGTCCATCTAAACGCCGGTATTGTGGCCGTGAATGCCGGTAAGTACATTCGTCGTTTTTGCACATAGGGCGTGAGATGTGAATAGTCAACAATTAAGCGCGGCTCTCCAGACTCCTTCGGGATTAGAAAGGGAAACGAAAGGAAAGGTCCCCTTTTTGGCGCCGGTTCGATAATGTCATGAGTGGCCAAGTTATCGATCATCACTGTGAGAGTTCGGTTTGTTCCTGCGTCGTGATTGAACGGTCGTCCCCGAGACTGTGTTGTATTCACGTAGGTGCGAAAGCCTTTGTCCAAATTACGTGAGAAGGCACCAAAATCCTGCGCTGTGGCCCGCGGCACGTCAAACGATCCAGCTAATTGTGATAAAATGGGGCGATGAGCAGCAGGCAGGAAGAGAAATTCACCCGATTCAAGGATGACATCCGGAGGCCCCGGAGGGGTCTCGTCCGCGTATATTGAATTGAAACTCCACAATCAAAGGTTTTGATAAGAAATAAATTGAAATAATAAAAATATTCAATATAAAATTTCTGATTTTCTGTACTCGACACTAAAGCCAAAGGCATATTCAAGCAATCCTGCACAGCTCCAAGAACAAGGTTCATCTACTCCCACAGTCCTATCAATGATTTGTAATTTTGATTTCTATTTGAATAAATAAACATTAATTATTATTATTATTATTTCTTGACATGTAGGCTACAGAGACATGGGCAATATTAAATCAGCTTCCTGCAATTTGCAAATGAATTAAATTGTCTCCTAATATCGAGTTGAAGCGAATCGCCAACATTCCTCACTTATTGATTCACATCGACCAATTCGTTGTACATCGCAAGCCACTTCAAGATTTGACTCCTAGATTCTAAGGGATCGATTTGGATATTTACTCTACTCTTTCAGTGCTGTTGAAATGCCTTTTGAAGATGAGCTTTCCTCTTGGCAACCTGATGTCATCCTCGCTCACAATTTCTACACTGAAACTCTAGGGCACTAAATTTATGCATCAATTCTAACCAACACAAGGCATGAAGTTCATAGTGCCGCGTTCGTGCAAATTGATTTTTCCTTCGATTTCATTGGATAAACAAATATTTGGTTTGGTGGCTATTAGTGCCTGTGGCGCCTACTGGTGCCTCGAGGCACTAGAAAGGCACTAACTAGGCGCTAACTTGCACGAAATTTCGCCTTCGTGCCTAAGTTAGTGCCCTACAGTGTACAGTAAACTTTGTGATGAAGACGACCCAGTTAAGCTGACGTGAAAGAGCATATCCATCCCCAGACACTACGTCATGTTGAACAAAGTTTACATGAAGCTATAATGATTCTGATTTGAAGGAATTACAAACCCTGTGGGGTGCCTACAACCAGGAACCTCATGAAAGATTCTTCAAGCGATTTCAGTGGTTTCTGAAGTCACCAGTAACGTGTGGGTGTTTCGTTTTGGTTTCTTAACTGAAAGATGTCACGAAATCTAGCAAGAAAAAATCATGGAACTTGTAAACGCTTTTCATCTGTCTATGGTATTGCTGTGATGGATGAATTAGATGAAACTAAAAGAAAATATCTGGAAGAGACATTGTCGTCCTTCAATATTTCCAAAGTCAGCGTGTAGTTTCAATTCGATGACACTTGTTAAAACCACAGAATTAGATTGTTTAAGCGTATCACTTTGCTAGAAGTGCAAACTGATTCAAAATAATGGCACATGCAGGAACTTATTAAGTGGGCAAAAGGAACATTTTAATACCTTGCAGAGATAGGAAAAATAGTCGTGCGCCGCTTGCGGATTGCTCTTAATTCTTTCAAAGTGCTCCGATCGCCACGATTCCTTCAGATTCGAAGAATTCAGATCATTGCGTAGAAGTTTTCACGATAATGTTATATCCTCCGTTCATTATTAAAAAAGTTAGCAGGCGCACGAAAAAGTGTTCACAAAATTCTCTGTAGAACTTGACATCGACTGTGGCTCTTTGCTGTGTGATCCGGTTGATAACAGTCACTGAAACTTCGCACAATTTGGCTTGTTGAATGTTGAACTGGCTACTCATTGTTCGATTGCTATGCTATTATGTCAGCAGATTGTGCCATTTCATTAACGTTGTATGTTCCAATGTTTCCGTTCTAGTCAAAGGAGACGACCTGTCTAATTCTGTGGTTGAAACAATTAATCGTGACCCATAATACGAACGTGGAACGAGGATTTTCTGTGATGAAGACGCCTGAAAGCGACAGTCAAGGCTAAGTGAGTGATTCGGTGTGATTTGTCAGAGATCGCTTCGATCGTCAAATTTTGAATCTTGCGATCCACCACAATCATTACTGGACAAAACAGAAACTGCAGGCAACAAGCGCGTGGCTCAAGTGTTGACTTCGTACAGTCGGAACCAACAGTTCCGATGCAAAATGATTCTGAAACTAAGTTTTGATAAATCTGTTAACAGGAACGCCACAAACTGGAATTTAAGTAACAGAAACGATTTCAGCAACAAACAAAACTTAGGTTTGTTAAAATTTGTGTCAGAAAATCAACAGTCTCTAACTGTTCGTGGAAGTAGGCCTATTATCAAAACTACACATTTTTGTTATACTCATGTTTTTCCTTGCTAAATACCGGAAGGGAATCCATGTGTGTATTTGCTATTTATAATTATTGAAGAAATAAAGTTATTAGAGTGAATGAATACCGGTGATGTATAATAAATATTATCACCGTACAGCAGTTTATATTATATCATCTATTCTCGATGATAATTTCAATTGCATGCCTATCTTTGAGGTCACTATTTTGACGGAAAAAAGTTGGGTAACCGTAGACAGAAAAAAGTGAGCATAGGACATTGACGTATTCTTATAGAGCAGATGCGGAGTCAAAGATATTCTTAGACAGCTTCCTATATAAATTTCAAGTTGAAGTCAACCAAGCCTATTTTGGTAAATTCGTAATTCCGTCACCAACGAATTTTGTGAAACACCTGATATAAATCCAAAGCCCGAGCTACAATGATCAAAAACTCAGATTCACATTCTATTCGATATGTGCCAATTACTTACGGGAATGTCTTCTCATTATCTTCCTCAAAATAGCGGATCATCACAGAGAAATTATAGGTAGAGTGCAACTCAGTATTAATTAAATCCCCAATGTGCATGCTGTTAACTGCATGTTATTTTCGATTTTTTTAGAACAGTAGTTTTTTGACAACATTTTTTCGAACAACTAGTTTCGATTCTATTAAATAAACTCGAGCTGAGACCTACACTGTAAATCGCTGGATGCGAAAATTACATACAAACATATACCAAAATCACATGCAATTTGAAACTAACATCTGATACGAGATTCTCGTATGCTTACAGATAACTGGTATGTTTTTCATACGAAATCTCATTTACTTTCGTATGTGATTGGTATGTAGCGATACGAACTATTCTATCTGTGATTGGCTGTTTTACACTGAAATACGAGTTGTTGGTATGTTTTATATACGAGACACGATGCAAATTCATCCTTATTCGTATGCCTCTGGTATGTATTTGGTATATGCAGCTTTAAGTCACATAGCAAAAAAATGTGTATTAAACACTACTGTCAAGTTACTTTTTTCAGTAATACCAGTCGCGAAATTTTTTGTTTGATAGAGTGATATTTAACTAGATTAGATTTATTGTGAATTACATGCTCCACGAGATTGTCGTCGTTGCTACTTGTCTGGCAACATTAACAGGACGTTTAGTAAGCTCTTGTTACGGGTTATTATTTTCTTAATATTCCCAAAACATATGATTGAAAAATGTAAATGAAAAATGTGGATAAATTATATTGTGAAAATAAATAATTGGTGCAAACAGTCCTTACAAGGACAGATGATACGTTCACAGTTATAAGACAGTCACAGCACCAACAGAGTCTCCAGATTCTTCCAGGACCACAAGCCGTGGTGATCACGTCCGCAGCAGTTCGATGATAGTTCGCACATAGAAGATAGGCTGCAACACCGTCAACGGCTCTCGCCGACAACTTCGCTTGGAGAGACCAGAATGCGTGAGCGGGCGTTGTTCATGCCGCGTTAAATACGTCTGTGAAGATTCGCTCACGGTCAGCTACCAATTGTTTGGTCATCCATTGTCTGATGACATGACATGTCTGTTGTCAGTCATGTACCGTAGATAGCTGAAAAGCTGGATTTTTGTATGACATTGGAACTTGAAATGCATGCCGTGGAAAAGTTATTGCTTTAACAATGGAATGGAGATTGTTCTCACAAAACAATAAAATGCATAATAAAGCAAGAAGACAAACTGCCTAGCACACAACACGCCCCACCAAAAAAAATAAAAATCACATTTTTATTTAACTTCTCGACAAACGATCTGCTATGATGTTATCTCTCCGGGTACATGTTGAATGATAATATTATATTCCTGTAACAACAGACTCCATCTCAAAAGTCTCTGATTGTCATTTTTCATTCTGTTAATGAAAACTAACGGATTGTGATCTGTGTAAACAAAAGTAGCTCGCCGGCCTTTGAGGAAATACGCAAAGTGTCTCAAACTTTGAACCAAAGCTAGGCCTTCTTTTTCAATCGTACTGTATTTTCTTTCGTAATGATTGAATTTCTTCGAATAATATGATAATGGATGTTCGTTCCCTTCCTCATCATCTTGAGCCAACAATGCACCAAGACCAAGGCCGCTAGCATCGACATATAATTTGAATGGCTTTTCAAATGTAGGTACTGATAAAATCGGTGGTGATGCCAACATTGTTTTGACTTGTTCGAAAGCTACTTGGCATTCATTACGCCAAGTATATTTTATTTTTGGGCTCGTGAGGCTTGTCAAAGGGTGTACAACATCTGCGCAATTTTTGCAAAATTTTCTATAATACCCAGCCATACCAAGGAATCTTCTTAGTTCCTTTCTTGAGTTAGGTACAGGAAAGTTTACAACGGCTTGAACTTTTGCCATAATAGGTTTTATTTTCCCATGTCCGATTTCAAAACCTAAATAGTTTAGCGACTGTTTCCCAATCTCGCTTTTGCTGAGGTTGATTGTTAAATCGGCCTCGCCGATTCTTTGGAATAATTTTCGTATTTGTTCCAAGTGATCTGGCCAGTCATTACTATAAACGATTATGTCGTCAATATATACGGCGCAGTTGTCTAAATTTTCGATGACTTTATTAGCTAGTCTTTGAAATGTTGATGCGGCATTTTTCATTCCGAAGGGCATAACTTTGTATTGAAATAAACCCTCTTCGGTGACGAAGGCTGAAATTCGCTTTGCTCTTTCTGTTAAAGGAACTTGATAATATCCTTTCAATAAGTCAAACTTGCTGATTATTTTCGAATCTCCTACTTGTTCAATGCAAGTCTCGATATTCGGCAAGGGATAATTGTCTGCGATTGTCAATTCATTTACTTTTCTATAATCGGTACAAAAACGATGAGTTTTATCTGGTTTTGGTACCAAAATACATGGTGAACTCCAATTGCTGTTGCTATTTTCTATTATGTTATGATCTTTCAGATATTTTACTTCCTTTTTCATAATTTCTCTCTTCTCTGGATTCATTCTGTACGGACTCTGTTTTATTGGCCTTTCTTCAGATAATTCGACATCATGTTCTGCCCATGTAGTTATTTGCGGATGATCGGCAAATATTCCTTTGTGCTCTTTAATTATTTCTTTTATCTTTTCTTTCTGTTCGGAATCGACATGCTGGAAATGGCTATCAAGATTTTCTAATATCTTTGAATTATTCATTCTTGGCATGATGAGATTGACTTCCTCTTCTGCATCACCCGGCGATGCCAAGTTCGTCAGCGATGTTGCCGCTACAGACTCCCCTGACGCAATCATAGTGATCGAAGTGCCTGTAGAATTTTCTTTTATATCACTCAGTGCGGGCAAATTCGTCTGCGATGCTGACACCAGACTCTCCGGCACAGCACCAGAAGGGTTTGACTCAGTTGTTGACTCTTCGTCTCGGTCGTGATATTTCTTGAGCATATTTATGTGACACATTCTTTGTTTCTTTCTTCTATCCGGAGTTTCTATAACATAGTTGACTTCACTTATTTTCTTTTGTATCATATAAGGACCTTGCCTTGCCTTGCCTTACCTTGCCTTCATCGGATCTCCCGAGATTGGCAATAATAAGAGTACTTTTTCACCTTGCTGAAATGTTCTTTCTTTTGTGTTTCTGTCAAATTACTTCTTTATTTTACTTTGCGAATTTATTAGATTAGCCTTTGCAGACTTTTGTATCTCAGTGAGTCTTTCTTTGATCTCAGACACGTAGTCTAACAAATTCGTGCTTTTCTTCTCTTCGCTGAGCATATTTTCTTTCATCAACTTCAGGGGTCCTCTAACTTCATGACCGTAAATTAATTCAAATGGACTAAATCCGAGTGAATCTTGAACTGTTTCGCGGATGGCAAATAATAGCATTGGTATACCTAAATTCCAGTCTTTTTGATGTTCTTCGCAGTAAGTTTTCATCATAACTTTCAATGTTTGATGGAATCGTTCTAACGCACCTTGAGATTCTGGATGATAAGCAGTTGAACAAATATGTTTTATTCCAAGTACTTCTGACACTTGACTAAATATCTTCGATGTAAAGTTCGTGCCTTGATCTGAGCGTATGACTTTCGGTAATCCCACCATAGTAAAGAAATTGATCAAAGCCGAACAAATATTTTTGGCGTTAATGCTTCTCAATGGGATAGCTTCGGGAAATCTGGTTGACGAACACATAATTGTAAATAGATATTCATGTCCCATTTTGGTTCGTGGTAAAGGTCCAACACAATCAATAATGATATTTCTGAATGGTTCTTCGCACGCAGGGATTGGAATTAACGGCGCTTTCGGAGGATCTAATTGATGTTTACCAACTATCTGACATGTATGACAAGTTCGACAGAAGTTAGCTACATCTTTGTACATTTTCGGCCAGTAAAAATGCTTCAATATTCGATAATGAGTTTTGCGTACACCGAGATGACCACTTAATACGTTTTCGTGTGCAATGCTTAAGACTTTTTGTCGATATGACTTAGGTATTACAATTTGATGTACTTCTTGCCATGTTTCTTCAGGAGTGGCTTCTCTTGGTTTCCAGCAACGAAATAGGATACCATTTTGCTTGTAAAAGTAAATGCGCTCATTCTTATCACTCTCGTTCAGTTCTGCGGAGATGTTTTGTAATTCTTCATCGCTTTCTTGTTCTTTTATTAGTTGACATCGATCTATATTCGCTTCGAATGTTATTTCTTTCTTTTCAATATTTTCATCAATTTCATTCTCTTTTTCTGATTTCTCTTTCTTACTCATGGATCTTGTGACGGCACATACTGTTGTTTGTTCACTTTCTTTCGCTAGTTCAATCTCTTTCAATTCATTCTCTTTCGCTTCATGATCTTTTATTTCTCCTTCGTTTGCTTCAATTTCTTTTATGTCTGTTATCATACGTGGTACCTGAACTTTGCATCCGGCTAAGTCGTTCCCAACAATCAAATCGATCCCTTCAATAGGAATTTCTTCTCGATCGACTAAACCAATTATGAAGGTACCTTCCACTATCTCGGTTTTTACGTACAACTTATGCAGTGGAGCTGAGATACATCCTCCGACGCCGCGGAGTGGAACACATAATCCCGTGTATGTAGCATGTGACACTGGAACTATGTCTTTCACTATTAATGATTGAAATGCTCCGGTATCTCGCTATACTGTGACTGGATATAAATCATCTTTATCATTACCAGCTAGACCGTCTTTCGTGAAAGCTTGCTTCCCTTCTTCAATTAGTTGTTCACTTTCATCGACTCAAGTATACCTATCATGCTCATTGACCTGAACACCATAAAAACTAGTAGAAAAGGATTTTTCCTGCTCAGTCTCAAGATGGCAGTTCGTTTCACGAACAAGCGGTACGCAGTTCGTTTCACGAACAAGCGTTACGGGCTTTCTATCGTACTTTTCTGGTCGTCCATGCAATTGCCAACATTCTGTTTTTGCATGTCCCTTTCTCTTACAGTGTTCACATTCTATTTTCCATCTTGGCGTTTCTCGTTTTCTCATATCTTCTGGCTGTTTGTTTTTATTGTCATATTGTCTGTTGTCTTCATAATATTTTTCCTGTCTTTTGTCTTCATGATATTTTTCTGCACTTCTTGTGTAATAGTTTCTTGGCTTTTCATAATGGTAATACGACCGTGGCTTTTTATGCGTCAATTCGTATTGATCGGCGATTCTTGCTGCTTCGGTTATGTTTTGTGGCATTCTCTCATCTAAATATACTTTGATTTGTGGGCTCAAACAGTTCTTAAATTCTTCGATGAGGATGACATTTCGTAGTTTCTTAAACGTATCGGCGTTTTCGGCTTTCGTCCACTTATCAAATAAGACTTCTTTATCTTTGGCAAATTGTAAATGATTTTGCTCTTTCATTCTTTGCCATGAACGGAATTTCTGTCGGTAGGCTTCTGGCACCAACTCATATGCTTCAAGGATTACTTGTTTTACCTTTCATAATCTTTGGCGTCGTCATTAGGTAAGGCTGCATACGCCTTTTGTGCTTTACCAGTTAAAACTGTCTGCATCAGGAAGGTACATTTTTCTTTTGGCCAGTTTGCCGTTTCAGCAACCCTCTCAAAACACAGGAATAATTGTTCCACGTCTCTTTCGGAAAACTTTGGAACTATAGATGCATTTTCTTTTAATGATGCTTCTGATTTTCTTTTTTCAGTTTCTGCTTTTGTTCTTATTCTCTCTAGTTCAATTTCTCTTTGCATATTCATCTCTTTTTCTCTGAGTTCTCTTTCGGCATCATTTTGTTCTCTTTCGGCCTCCCTTTGTTCTCTTCGTTCCTCTCGTTCTAATCGCTTTTCTTCCAATTCTCGTTCTAATCGTTTTTCTTCCAATTCTCGTTCTAATCGCTTTTCTTCCAATTCTCGTTCTAATCGCTTTTCTTCCAATTCTCGTTCTAATCGCTTTTCTTCCAATTCTACATTTTTCAATTCTAACAACACATTGGAATTTTCCGGCAACTCTCCTTGGACATCCTTTCTATCTGGCCTTCTTCGATGAAATGCCCTTTTATTCTCTGGAGTATTTGCTCCTTTCGCATAGTCATCTTAACTGGCAATTGCAACTGGATTCCAACATCGAATAGTTCTGCTTTCTTCAATTCCTTCAGCTGTTGCACATTTGGGGCTTCATTGAATTGTTTAAGGAATTCTTTAGCATCGAAGTCCATTTCTTACGTTCTTAGCTAATTCCTAACAATCCTTATTAAATAACCCGAGAAAATTTTATTTTATTTAGGAAGATCAAAAAACGCGAAAAAAATCGAGAAATATATAGCTCAAAACTTGCCCACGGTTAGTTTCAGCCTTATGCTTAGGCCTACAGTTATTAAGCCTTAAGACTTAACTTAAAAAGAGTGGACCGAGGAAGCGAAAAAATAAAAAGTTCAGAACCTTAACTGGGAAGAAGTGGTAGTTCGAAGAACCGACGGCTCTCAGGCGAGCTGTGCGTCAGTGAAAACAAAGCTGGGTCCTGGCGTGGTCGCCAAATATGTTACGGGTTATTATTTTCTTAATATTCCCAAAACATATGATTGAAAAATGTAAATGAAAAATGTGGATAAATTATATTGTGAAAATAAATAATTGGTGCAAACAGTCCTTACAAGGACAGATGGTACGTTCACAGTTATAAGACAGTCACAGCACCAACAGAGTCTCCAGATTCTTCCAGGACCACAAGCCGTGGTGATCACGTCCGCAGCAGTTCGATGATAGTTCGCACATGGAAGATAGGCTGCAACACCGTCAACGGCTCTCGCCGACAACTTCGCTTGGAGAGACCAGAATGCGTGAGCGGGCGTTGTTCATGCCGCGTTAAATACGTCTGTGAAGATTCGCTCACGGTCAGCTACCAATTGTTTGGTCATCCATTGTCTGATGACATGACATGTCTGTTGTCAGTCATGTACCGTAGATAGCTGAAAAGCTGGATTTTTGTATGACATTGGAACTTGAAATGCATGCCGTGGAAATGTTATTGCTTTAATAATGGAATGGAGATCGCTCTCACAAAACAATAAAATGCATAATAAAGCAAGAAGACAAACTACCTAGCACACAACACTCTACATTATGAGCCAAGTTGATAAATATCAATTCATTCAAACAATATCTTTAGTGTAACCACGTTGAGTTATATATCTCAAACATAACTATTTTTGCGTTCATGAATTATAACGTGTTTTTATTTCGGATTGATAATATGGTTTATTTCAAAATTACATAATGCATAATTGTTGATGGTTTGAATGCTTATTGATTGTTCATGAAGTGCCCTAGACTTACATGTATTAAAATCGAATTCAGTATTGAAAGTATGACTCTTGAATGTCATTACCTCATTACTTACAGAACAGTAGTAACATTAGTGTGATCTTTGTTGACAAAAAGCCTTAAATCAAGATACTTTGGACATGATTTATGCTTTCTTTTAACATTGTGCTGGTATGGCTTTAGTATGTAAAGAATATCACATTTGAAATAACATACGAAAAGCATACAAATATATACCAAGAGAATACAGAAATATACCAAAAAATACTTTGGTATGCATGCTTTGTATATGATTGGTATTGAGCGATTTACAGTGTAGTACCAAATGTAGATTTTGCAGTTCTGATGAAGCTACCACGAAATTGACTGATCATGATAACAATACGGAAGGAATAATAGTATTTTGCAGATCCTCCGTGTCATGACAACTTTGGAGAGGTAAAGTTTGTTGGACTAAAGTTGCAATTCGATGGGCGATTTCCTTCTTTAATGCTCAGCCTCCAGAGTATTTTCTTAAGTGTGATCATATCACAAACTACATGTCACTGAAAGAGCAAAAGATCATAATTACAACTTCAAAAAATGCAAATGGGTCCACATCAATTCAAGAAATTAAACATAAATTTAGTGAATCATAAAATCATGCCGATGAAAATAGAATTACAAACTTGAAATTTCAGCCACGGCTCAATAAGATCTCATCTTTTCGATGAAGACTTGTATCCGGACTTGTAGTCCGGGAGCTAGCGTGAAGTTGTGCAGGGAACGAGGTAGTACATAAAACTTTCACATAGCTTAGTACACCTCTAACCTACTGTAAAACTTCGCGTCTACCGGATCAGATCATTTGTTTTTCAGAAATAGAGAGGATAACACAATCCTATGTATTTCCAGTGGTAAAATTGTGACATTTAAGGTGTTGACTCCATTTTTTCGAATTTTTGCTCATAAAAGTTACACAAATTGGTATTTTGTTGAACTGGTTATTATAGAAATCATCTACAGATCATGATCTTTCAAATGAGTTATCATTCAGTGACAGAGGATGAAGTAAAGTGTACAAACACACTTTTCGTTAAAGTATATCAACAATTTTCCTGAAATTTCTATGTTAAAATTTGCAGTTACACCAACGAAAAGTGTCTGTTTGTACACTTTACTTCATCCTCTGTCACTGAATGATAACTCATTTGAAAGATCATGATCTGTAGATGATTTCTATAATAACCAGTTCAACAAAATACCAATTTGTGTAACTTTTATGAGCAAAAAATCGAAAAAATGGAGTCAACACCTTAAATGTCACAATTTTACCACTGGAAATACATAGGATTGTGTTATCCTCTCTATTTCTGAAAAGCAAATGATCTGATCCGGCAGACGCGAAGTTTTGCAGTAGGTTAGAGGTGTACTATGCTATGTGAAAGTTTTATGTACTACCTCGTTCCCTGCACAACTTCACGCTAGCTCCCGGACTATTATAATGCAGTTCATGAAATTTCCTCGCTAATCAACTTAATTTCCGCTTTTTTAAGATGTCTGTCAGTAAATGTTCATTCCTTTTGATAGCTGATGAGCTTCATAATACTTATAGAGGTACCAAATCGCTAGTACACTGTAAATCGCTGCATATGAACTTTTATGCAAATTGATAGGTACCAAATTCATATACACTGTAAACTGTAAACAGCCACTTATCGGACAATTTGTGAGCCACATCAGTATTTTGGCACTTACTGCGTATTATCAGATAAATTTCCTGCTTGTCAGACAATTTTTGTCTCATCGCACGAACTAATTTACATTATTGCGTTTGCTGCCTATCATACTAATTATGACTAATATTTACACTTTTATTGAAATTGAATGGTATCCTTGATAATTTTTAATTATAGAATATACAATTTTGTAAATAAGTAGGGTTCTTTGTATACACTTTGAGGCATGGCAATAACAGGTCTGGATATTTGACGTATTTATGCCATCTTTTAATTCTGTTTTTACAATGTTTTTTACAGCTTTTAAGGGTCTACATACTTCCCTAAAGTTGACATTGACACAACAGACTTGTAAAGTATCAGAGTTGTTCATAATGCGAGTGTGAATGAGTGGAGCAGAGTTAGAACCTATGTGATTAGGAGTGACTAGTTGCCATTAGCTGATGTTGAATAGTTTGATCATATTTAAACACTTTGAGTTTGAGAGACAATATACTTTTAGAAAAGCAGACAAAATTGTCTGATATTTTGGCGAATAATTGTCTCATCTTGTCTGCTCTGAACAGCCACTTTTGGTTGTTCATTGTCTCATGTTGTCTGTTGCAATTGTCTGATCATTTTGGCTGTTATTTTGTCTGATTTTTGGCTGTCTACAGTTTACAGTGTACAATTCGAAACTAGCAATTGATACGAGATTCTCATACATTCACAGAGATTTGGCAGTTTTTGCATACCAATATTGACTTCCTTTCTTATATATTCGCATGTGTTTGGTATGCAATGATACGAACAACTCATTCTGGGATTGGCTGATTAAAAGCAACATACCAACAAATATTTTGGTATCCATCCTTCGTATGTGTTTGGTAGTGAGCGGTTTAGAGTTTATGCATGTATAAAAACAGGAGTTAAATGTAATAATGTAGCTTTTTTAAAAATTGATCAAATATTTATTTAGACCGCAAGAACACAACCTCAGCAAGAAGCTGAATCTTTTGATATAAAAATCTTCATTGCATGCTGTCGTTTTTTTAGCTCTACCTCTCTATACTTTTATGTAGAACATACACTATACTATGTACTCTATACACTCTACTTACTACATGTATAAACTTATCTAAACCTCTATGGATCATCAAGCTTAATTCACAGATAAAACTGTCGGTAATTAATAATATCAAAATTCAATCGATCGTCTTGCTTTCCATTAACCTTCCTACTGCGCGGATACAGACACGGCGTCTGGTGTGAGTCTCTTTCTCTTCTTACTCAGGCTGCTCACGTATTCTCTCAACAAATGTCTTCGACTTTTATTGTTATTATATATTGTAGACATCCATCTCGAAATAATATCCTGCTTTGCCATTGATTTCCCTTGACGTGCAAGTCCTACAAGAACAGCACTCACGTGATTCGCCGATGGTCTGAAAAGTGAGTGACACATTTTTCATATCCGCCGACCGAGACGACAAGCTGTGCAAACATTTTTTTTCAACTCGTTGACGACAATAAAGGTGATTCTCCATGGGGTGAGGGTGATGACGATTAGCAAGATGCAGCGCTACAAAGTGACCGGGAGGGGAATGAAGGAGATAGAAGTGCACAAACAAGCAAAGAAGTCTTCGATTCTGAAAACGGTTCAAGCACAATATTTTAGAGGTCGTGATGGAACTAAGCGGTCGAAAGTACGTCCTAAAGCATGATGAAGAAATGCAGTATCAGAATATCAGAAACGCATATTTTTTCAATTGAAAAACACGTATACAAAAGAGAATGAATGAGATGAATGATGACAAGGTGAATTGAAATATTTACAGAATGACAATAAAGTGGAGGTGAGATTAAGTAATGACATTGAAATGCGAGATGACACTGTTTGGAAAGAGAGGACATTTTCATTCATATTTAATATGTTTAAGCAAGTCATGATATCATCTGTAGAAGTCATGCACCATCATACTTTTGCAATGAAAATGTAAAGGCTTGATAAAAAGGGCATACACTTAGCACAATTGAAAACGCACCACCTGTCAACTCCAGCTAATTCGAAGTAAATCGCTTCGATTGAATATGGAATGAAGGACGCACGCTAATTGACATAGATATCTGCACGACGGCGGTCTGGTGGTGGGATTGCGTAATTGTTCAGACTGAATTAATGAAGCAAGCATTATTATTACCGAATTACTTAGCATGTGTTCAAATTGAACTTCGATCATGAAGTATAAAATTAACGACTTATTATGGGAAATGACGGTTTTGTGAAAAATCTTAAGATGGTGCGTCAAATGTCTGATGCCGAAAGATGGCGTGCTATTGGCATGCTTGACGCTGGAATGTCCCTTCGGGCAGTCGGACGACATTTCGGTCGTTCGCATACGACGATTGACCGACTTCTCAAGAAAACGAGAGCAAATGGTACCGTGGCACATGCTGGCGTTGGTGCAGTTCGTCACATAACTGCCAGAGCTGACCGGCGATTGCTCAGAATGGTGCGAGGCAATCCCACACTCCCCGCAACTCTGCTACGACTGATGTGGGGCGAAAGAAGTCGCAGAGGCAACATCCTGAGCTCGGGCACCATAAGAAATCGGCTTCGAGAGCAAGGACTTCGCTCAAGGAAGATGCGCAAATGCCCCAGATTAACACCTGCGCATGTGGCACGAAGAGAGCGGTGGGCGATGCAACGAGTTCACTGGAGACTACCACAATGGAGACGTATCATCTTCACTGACGAAAGTCGGTTTCGTCTGTTCCGCAATGATGGCCGCATTCGTGTTTGGCGTGTGCCACGCCAAGAGATGCTGCAGCAACACGTCCAGCCTATTCATCAGCAACAGGGGCCATCCGTTCACGTGTGGGCAGGCATCACCCTGACGGGCAAGACCGAGCTGGTAGTGCTCAACACAAACGTGACTGGTGAGCGTTATGCTGAACTGCTGCAAACGCATCTTCTGCCATTTGCGACTCGAACATTCGGAGACGTGGCCAACTGGATCCTGCAAGATGATAACGCACCTTCGCATCGTGCATACAATGTGACGCAGCTGAAGGAAAACTTAGGGATACGGACTCTTCGCTGGCCATCAAGGTCGCCGGACATGAACCCGATCGAGCACGTGTGGGATTATGTGAAGCGCCAAGTTCAGCAGCAGAACCCGCCTCCGCGAACACTGCGTGAATTACAAGAGACAGTGGTTGCAGTTTGGCAACAAATTCCTCAAAATTTTCTGAGACGGCTCGTCCTCATAATGCCGCGACGAATCAGTGCCTTATTGACTGCTCGCGGAGGTTATACCCGCTATTAACTTGTACAAGTATAGATGTTATGTTTAAGTATTTCTTTTCTTAATCACTAAAAGTTTGTCCTATTCATTTACATTAGCTGTCAATCATGTCATTAGACCCCTGACCGCCGTCGGGCCGTAGCACAGATATCTATGTCGGTTAGAATGCGTCCTCCATTCTTTATCAATCGTGTATAGCGATCAATTTGACGGATTTGACAGGTGGTGCGTTTTCAATTGTGCTAAGTGTATCAAAGCAGATTAGTATGTATTCAAAATTAATAACGCACGCAGCATTCGTCTTGCCGAATTATTAAGTTCTGCTTATTAAGAAGTCCGGAACGAGAGGTGATATGCATGCATGAAACAATAATATCATATTGTGATCATTAAAAAGTTCAGCAATTCGCATCGTCTTACCTGTAATAGGATCGATTAATGAGAAACGTGAAGTTGTCAGGTTCCGGACCTCGGTTTGTTGTTGGTCCCTTTATTTCGCATTGAACGATGTGTTGCGCTTCCAGAACCTTTAATACATCTGAATGATTATCACGATGTCATTGGTCGCTGACGCAATTCATCTGTTCTGATGCCATTTGCACTATGCACTTGGTTAATGCCACAATTTTACCTATTTTCAAAGTTTCTAGCATTACATAGAAATCAGACAATGTTCTTCACAATCAATAGTGCAGTCAATGTTCTTCGTGAAAATGGACCGAAGCAATGCCTACAAGACACAGTGAGAGACTATACGAATAAGAACACATTTTCTCTGCTCTTTGTGAATGACATGCTTGAAAAAATGCCGTAGGATGGAATAATAAAGCAGCTCAAGGACATAAAAAAGTGACTTGACGAAACTCGGCCTGTTCATTTTGCTGGCGGTCTGTTTGTAATGAACATTCACCTGCATTTGACAGTGCTTGCAGGGTGAAACTGTTTGACACCATGTTCCTTCACATTCTCTAACCCGCTCATCTGCGTAATGCTTTGACATGCCGGTATTTTTGAATTTTTCGGGCTGCAAATCTCCTTAATGACTGCCATTTACGATGCCAAACTGGATGAATGTGATGAGAAGTTACTTAAGTACAAAAGAAGATTGTAAGATTGATTGGTGTGTGAATTCAACTGTGGCATGCACATCTGAAATGTGGAAGATATTCCTTCAAAATTAACCGAAGCTAGCCATTCAAATGCAGATATCGATTCAATTCCGAGAACTTTTCTTGTTCCTTTCTGGGCATTTTTTTCTCAACTCCATGCACTGACTTTTGAATAGAGATGTACACCTGCTTAAGCCGAGCAGAGCCGCCGCTAATTGGGCCGAACCGAACGGCTTGAAACAGTCTGCCCACGGTTCGGCTCTGCCTCACTCCTTTGAGACGATTGGATCCGCGGCTCCTCGCCTGGACTTGGCCTAAAATCTTGACTTAGGAATTCTACAGAATGGGTATCCGGAATGAAAGTATAATGCCACTCAAACTAAAGTCTGAGTATGACAAAACACCTGTGATGAAAGCAGGGGTGCGGAGTCGGAGTTTGATAGGACTCCGGCCTATAACTAGACCCGAACTATAATGCAAACAAATTATCTATTCTCGTGCATAGCTGTCACTGTCAACTTTCTCCGTCAAACAAAATTACAGAGACAGCAATACATGCAAAGCTTGTAATAGTTGAGGGAATGAACCGTGATAGTGAAAAAGGATTGTCTTTTCACTCGGCGATTTAGTAGAGAAGACAAGCCTTCCCAGTCTCGATCACACCTACGCACCAAAGGTCACATCAGAGACAAAAATGAAATATCAGTTTGTTTGAGAACATTACCTCCTACCCTCATGTTAGTCGTGTGTGATGGCTCCTCTAAAGCGCATATTAAAATCGAAAGAGTACTAATATTTTTTGGAGAAGGATGGGAGATTTTCCTGACTGGTAGAGACTGAAGAAAATCCGTGTGAAGCACACATCAGCAAGATGGGAGGAGCCGAGTCGCATGCATCCAACTTAAAGCGACATTTGATAGACTCATCGAAAATGATTGATAATTGATGCAGGAATGATCACTAAACATAAGTTCAGGTAAGCCTATAATGAACTATGCTAAAAACTAATACATGCTTGCCACTCGGAGTCGGAGTCCTATCAAAAGCCGGACTCCGCATCCCTGGATGAAAGTGACGTAATTGAAGGTCAATTTTTCATTCACACTTGATCTTACACGATAATAGTGGGCGATTATGGCTATAATTCACGCTGCACTATATTATGTAGATAACCAATTAGTAACATGAATGAATGAATGAATAGTCATATATTTCATCAATGATAATCAATGATAACATGTCAGCAATATGTAGGCAATTTTCCTTAGCTTGAACTCAGCAATGCAAGTTTTTGATATTCACGCTAATGTTGGAATGTGTTATGGCGTGGTAGTTAGTCTTCACAACTTATCAAGGAACATTATCCCTACGCCTATTCTCAAATTGTATAGTCTGCGTTGCGATGAACGTCGTTCTCGAAATTTCACTATTAAATGTAATGACTGTTGTAGAAAACGCAAGAAGTAGCTTGAGACATTCGGTGGGATAACAGATGTAGCAGGAAATGAATCAGTGCAACTCCCTGACTGTTCAGACGATTGTGATACTACCGATACTAGTTTTAATCAAGAATGTAATCGGCAAATATACAGATTGCTTCATAAAGAATTGAAATGGGTAAACGCAAATTACGTACAGAAAGTCGTTTCCAATCTCAGCAGACTATATGTTTAGAAGGCTCATGTTCTAAAATTGCTCCTGTAAAATTTTCATGACTATACTCCAAATATAGCAGTCAGTAGACTAAATAATGTTTCAATCTTTTGCAATTTGTTCGGAATTCAAATGTCATTGCCATCGCTAAACAAAATCGTGACTCATCACTCTCACGCATGTGTAAGGCATAGGCAGACGAGAACAATGCCGTGTGATCGAAAGACATCGAATTCATTCATTTCATTTGTTTTGCGTTTCTCACCTGAAAGCTTACCAGAAAGGCTATCTTAGGGGTCAAGCTAAGGCTGTGATCCAAAGTGGCCGGCCAGCTGCCACTGTGTCACAATAATTAAAGGTCTCCAAAAGTACTATTTACTTTTGGTTGTGAAGAGGTTGTCAGCGGCCTGATGTAAGGTCTTCTGGCCGAACAAGGCTGATTTCTCGTAGGTAAAATCGCTACTTCACCAGTGTGGTCGATAGTGATTCCTCTACCTCTTTATATGAACTTTTAGCAGGTTCAAAGCTTTCCAGGACAATTGTTTGGAAACGACTTAGGCAGTTGAAATACTCCAGTCGTAAGAGACCATCGAAGCTGAATCTGTCCGAGAGACACAAGAAACTGAAACTACAGTGGTCAATGAAACGCTGCCCCTGGAGGAATCAGTGGTCACGTGTTGTTTGGTCGGATGAGGCAGCTGTCCGATAAAATTTCAAAGATGGACGTCTACGCTTTTGGCTGAAGTCTGGGCAAGATATTTCTGATCGTTTTAATTTACACCGAGAAGTCAGGACGATTGCAGGAAATTGCTCATCTGGGGAGCCATTTGGAGTGCTGATCACAGTTCACTGTATGTTATGAGCGAAAATATGAACTCCGAGCGCTACGTTCGAGTGCTCGAAGAACATGTTTATCTTTTAGCATTCAGTTTAGGCGATCCATCATCTGATTGGATTCTCATGTGTGACAATGGTCCATGCCATCGTGCCAGGGCAACTCAATTGTATAAAAGACAAGCAGGAATACGAACTTTAGACTGGCCGGCAAGGTCTCCTGACTTGAATCCAATTGAGCATGTCTGGTCCATCTTGAAACGGCGAGTTCGTCAACGACTTTGTCCTGGCAATGATCTTAATCGGTTGGAATCTTTAATGAGGCAGGAGTGGAATCAGATTGTTCAACAGATGATCAGAAATTTGATCGGCAGAATGCCTTGTCACATACGAAAGGTTATAGAACTTAGAGGAGACGAATCTGGCTACTAGGGAACTCACCTATCAGTCGTTTTAAGGACTAGACCTTTACTGGATCAACATGTAACAAAGAAAAGTATTTAACATATTTAATATGATATAGGAAACAAGTTCATTCAATTGTAATTAGAAATTTACTGTTTACTATAATATGTTGCTACTTTAACTAATGTCTAGCTATTAATGAAACGGACTGTAGATAAAATATTCGACAACAATACATTGATGATAAATGCATTTATTTCTACATACAAAAAATGTTCTGCAGACTGTCTTTTACGAACATACTACGTATAGGTCATTCAAACCTACCTATCAGGTTATATCTATCATAAATATATCATACCATAATCATAATCGTATCTATCATGTAAAAATCTATCACTTTATATTTTAGTCATGCTTTATCTAAGTATACTATGGCTCTTCGGTTCGGTTACAACCATAGAAATCCGATTTATTTCATTTGTTTAAGTAATATTACTAGAATGGATATCTGGGGTTTGATGATGGTTAAGAAATGACTCATAGTTGTGGCGTTGCGCAGTGTCATACTAGAGTAATACAGGTTTTCCAGTTCGACAATACGACTATCAGATTAAAGAACATTAAGATGCAACAACGGTATTTCTGTTAATCAGCAGCGTTTTCAATTGAATTGATATTGTTTTTAATCGGCAGTGATAATAAGTGAGTTTATTAATGGATTTATAAGTTTAATGAGCGGCAACCTGAAATCATAAACGGCTTTTCATATTCAATTATATTTTATTTAACAGGTGAGTCAATAGAAAAAAGTTATGATAATTTTTTTAATTCGAAAAGGTAAAATATGTCAAAAGGAAAAGTTTGATATAATTCATAAAGGTAATACAGTAAGTCATTAGAAACCTTTTTTGCGAAAAGGTAAGTCAATACGAAAAAGTTTTGATAATATGAAACAAAACAAGAACCGTAATATTCATTGATGGTTTTGTAAGACATCCTCGCGATTAATTAGTCTAGGCATCAATCTGCCCATACGTCTGGAAGACCTTCCCATCTTATTTGCAGTGATGGCACTCTGTTTTGGGAGGCGAGTTGCAGTAAGGTCAAATTCCGCTGTTGTCCAGTGTAGTTGTGTAACTGCTCACGAATCTCAGCTACTTCTCTCTTGAAAGCCGCTTTCCACATGGAAAACGCGTTCTCTGCGATATTGAGAAATGGAGAGTAGGGCGGTAAGTACCTAATAGAGTGTCCCTCTCGCAAACTGACTTCACGGGCTCTATTGTGGCACGGAGCATTATCCATGACGAATACACGAGGTCCAGCCCCAGCCGCAACGGACGCTTCTTCCAGCCAGGAGTTAAATCTCTCACAGAAGGTTCCGCCTTCGTAGAATTCATGATGGACGACACCTTCATTAGAGACCGCCAAGATGAGAGTAAAATTCCGCCCGCGCTGTCCATGAACAATCTTGACAGCTCGCTCTCCCCGTCTGGCACGACCTCGTGTGCGACTGATCCATAAATTAAAGCCGGATTCGTCCACAAAAATACATGTTGGCGGATGGTTTGCGTTGATCGTGTGCGGATACCAGTTCGCATACTCGGCCCTTTCCACTTTGACGTCACATGGCTATTGCGGTTGACTTGAACAGTCTCCATTTTCTTTAAGATGATAAGACGATTTCTCAGACATGTGCTGATAGTTTGAATTGAGACAGATAGCTTGTCCGGCATCCGCGCTTGTATATCAGCTTTGATTTGGGCTAACGTGAATTCCGGTTGGGATTCAACAATCTCTACCACAGTATTTGCCATATCTTCGTCCATCTTTTGGTGTCGTCTTCCTCCTCTGGGACGCTCAATGACTCCTTCAAGTATATAACGATGTACTATTGAATACGCAGTACCCCGTTTTACACCGAGAACTCGAGTGGCTTCAATATAACCATCTCCGGCTTCGTGAGCCATAATGATTCTGTGTTTATCATCAGAAGGTATTCGCTGGCGATCCATATTGATAAGTTAATTTAGCAGATGTAAAGACATCTATATAGGGCTTTGGATCAAACCGAATAGATATCATTTATTCTTCACGTGAAATACCGCTCACTAATCTGATAGAGACACAATTGAACTATTTTGCTGCAGTTTATTTATTGTTGTCGCTCTCAATTGTGAATTGACGTAATTGTGAATGACGTATAATAAATGACGTGAGTTATCTTTTAACGTTTTAGAAATTAAAGTGCCGCTCTTGATTCGGTAGTTGCCGTTGTCGTGTAGGAAAACCTGTAATGATATTAATCGGATTTCTATGGTTACATTCATAGAAATCCGACACTCTTAAAGGCATAGAAATTGATAACAATAAAACCTCTAGAATGGAAATTAAGCTTCATGCAATGCACAATAACGGCACATAAATCGCACGCATTTTCACTTAGATGCACCTGCCAACGTCTGTATCATTGGGTTAGAATCAGTCACATGAGTAAATCGAAGCTTTTAATTGGTTCTTCATGCCCCAACTTAGTTCCCTCGGATGTGCCGCGACCTTGAGTCAATTTCCATTCTAGCCAACTTCAGATAAACAGTTTATTTCTATGCTTAAAGGACTAGAACGGCCATGGACATATAAAACAATAGAACATTGTGGACGTGTGTTTTCATGACAACGGTACCTAAACGATAGCGACTTCTAGTATTTTACAATAGGAAGTTGGTGGCAGATTATCAGTGTAGTTTGTAAATATTCACAGTTATTATCATTTCTCATAAAATATTTTAATGAAATAGCTTACAATAAATCGCCTTGCGGCATGAATCTAAATCTGTTGCATGCTTCAGTAATTTGATTCTTCTAAATAACTGGCATTCGGCGTATTGCCGAGCGGCTGAAATCACCATCAACAACAGCTGTTGTCCATTCCAATCTCGCTAACTTGAACAAAGCGAAAAGACGGAATTCTATGGTTACAACGATGCACGGCTTGAAAATTCCCAAAATATATCGGCTCACAGCTCGTAGCCGTGTACACTGGTGATAACACGATCACGACACGAAATGCTATCATACTTGTCTGGCATAGAAGTCCTTGGCCTCTTCTTGACTAGCTTTAAGTAGACCACAAAACCTTAAATGGACGTAAAGGATGCATAGAATTAGGTTCAGCTTCTTCCATTTTCTATACAAATCGTGCAAGCCAATGACATTAACAATTCATAAAAAATAAGAATATTATCGGTCTTAAATATACAACGTCTTAGTTATTCGCACCGAGAAAGCGCTGTAAGTAGCCAACTATGTAAATTTTATTGTTTGTTAGCAAATTGATTTTGGAGAAATATCGCATTCCGTACCTTATTCAAGTTGTGATAATGGTAGCAACTTTTGGCATACTTGGATGACTTTTTTCTAATTAAGTATTCCGAATGACATCGGTTCATATTGCAGAACGTGTATAAATATATGACAAATTTATTTTTATGATGAGTTCTAACAATCATTTGAATTTCTAAAGTTTGTTTTAATTTCTAGTCAAATATTTGAGTGAACTTTATTAATAATACAATAGAGCAATCACCAAATAAGCTGGAAAATCAAAGTTAGAAACAAAATTGAAATGTTATGATGGAATACTGTAAACATATGCTACAATAACTAAAATATCAAGCTCCTGTCTTGATATCGCATCAATATCTTGTCTTTGAAACACATATTCTGTATGCATCATTGGGTGAAGCTTCGCAAGCATCTTGCTGAAGTTCACAGAAACATTGTTTATTATGAATTCAGAAACTATTTTAACAGTAAATTTATCAACTTTATCATTTATCAAGATAAGTAGAGAAACTTTGGTTAGAGATATGCGCTGCTGGATAAACATTAGCGAAACCAATCGACTTTATTTTATCTTAAGTAGCTAAGGCGAAACCGTGGCTAATCCAATTTTAGCCGCAGCAAGTCTTCTATTCACACGTTTGAAGCACATCAATCTAATTATGACCTCAACCTCGTGAATTATCTGCGGTGCTGCGCCATTGTATTGTGGGGCAAGTGTGGGTCCGGCACGCTCTCTCAAATCCTGTGTGGAGCTGCGAAGCTGTCCGCAGTAGAGCAGTCCAATGTACGAGAGGCGTTCATGAGACTCGATTACAAGGAGTCGGTTTCTTAACATAGTCCATGCCATAGAAATTAACAACAATAAAAACTCTAGAATGGAAATTAAGCTTCATGCAATGAACAATAACGACACATAAATCGCACGCATTTTCACTTAGATGCACCTGCCAACGTCTGTATGATTGGGTTAGAATCAGTCACATGTGCAGTTCTAAGCTTTTAATTGGTGGTTCATGCCCAACTTAGTTCCCCCTGATGTGCCACGAACTTGAGTCAATTTCCATTCTAGCCAACTTCAGATAAACAGTGTATCTCTATGGTCCATGCATGTTAGCATTTCAGAAGCTATGAAAATGAACAGACTACCGCATCGCAAACAGAATGTCACTGAAAGATCATTGTTAAAATGAATGACGTGAATGGATAGTCCAGCAGCCAGAGCGAGTTTCTGTAGGGATCGAGACCAAAAATGAATCTTTCACAGAATGATATACACCGAATCGGTGCCTCTTCCGAGTTCTAGCTGCTTCCTCTTCTTGTCAGACGGGATCAAAGAAAAACACATGATAATCCAATATAATGGGATGCAGATTGCAGTTTTTGATTAGAATGATTTTTTTATGTTTTATCTTGTCAAGTAAAAAATACTAAGTTTAGAGCCATAATTTTTGGTTTGGTTTGTTTTCAGGTCATTTCCTATTATTACATGCGTCGTCATAATGTTCTTGTCGTCAATGCATGCGCGAATGTGTTTAAATGTGAATGAAATTGCCAAAAATGCTTGTGTCTGCCGACATTAGGAGACTTACCAAATTTGAATGTGCTGAATTTCGCAGATGCGGGTGCATGAACATGATAGGAAATTACCTGAAGATATTCCATGTCAAAAATTATGGCTCTACACTTAGTACTTTCCACTTAACAAAATAAAACACAGAAAATTTCGAGAAATAAGAGACGAGGTCATCGGTCGGGATCAGTTTGATGAGATTTGAACGAATTCAAAAGGATATAGTCTACGACCGAAATTCTATTCAATAATAAAAGACAATGTGCGACGTTTCGCCGTTTTAGCTTATTCATGCGCTTACAATAAACTTCAGTAAAGCTGAATATTTATATCAGGCCTTAAAGAATTAATATTGTTTGTTTCTAGCTTTCTACGTTCGGCTAGATTCGGGACGCCGGACTGCAAAATGTTTCACCGAATGTCACTCACAGGAGGAATGATTCAGTGCACTTCAGATAAATAACGGCAGACCAAAGATGATAATGATGAAATATGTTCACAGTTTTATTATTAAGTACAATTTCGGTCGTAGACTACTGTATATCCTGTTGAATTCGTTCAAATCTCAGTGCAGAAGATTTCATTTTGACCTTAAACTGGAATCTGCGTCCTGTTGGATTAACTGTGTTTTTCCTTGATCGTGTCTGAGATGAAGAGGAACCAGGTAGAACTCTTACCAGGCAAAGGGGCTCATCATCCTTTGAAAGTCTCATTTTCGGATCGTTCCATGCAATAGCTCGTTATGTAGTTGCTGAACTAGGAATCAAGTCTCGTTGATGGCATCCATGAAAAAGAGTTTTGTGTGTAAAAGTGTGTAGCCTGCAGCATATCCTGAGACAATTCTGTAGAATGTTCACCACGTGATGAAACATTAATTACTGATATGAAGAGTTACATGAACTTGCAATGCTGGCAGAAATGATTTTCGTCTCACAGAAAAATATCAGCTAAAATGGCTAAATTGGCTGATCTTTGCACATCTTTAATTGAAGCTAATTAAGGCGACCCCCTTTTGAAATTTGAGTTCTTAGTAGCCATGCATATACTCAAACACAATAAACACCCTGAGCGACATTCGATGATTCATTGCGGTAGGGAGGGCAAGAGTCCTTACAATGCTATGCCCGCCAGAGGGGAACACGGAGGTGATGTGAAAAATTTCAATCTTGTGTCCACATGGAATATGAATTATCCAGAGGGACTGTGCTGTTTATTACCTAATAGTACAATCATTTTGCATGATAAGATGGCATCTATCAAACATGAAATCAATTCTATAATTCTGCAATGCAATCTTATCGCATGGTTAACAATTTTATTCTTATGTCTGTTTGAGAATTCAATCCTCAATGCATGTATCCCTTCAACACTGTTAATTATGTTGTCTGGCAAGTTGGCATATAAATACAACAATATTCAGCAACGTTGATAGATACCAGCAGTGTCGACAATATTATTCATATGCTGTAAAAAGAACTTCTTTTTCTCTTTACTAATGGAATCAAAAATGTGAAATGAAGAAAGCCACAAAAAGCTGAATTCATAATGTCATCTATGATCTACAGATGATGAAAGACGAAACTTGCAACTCATACAGACATTTCCTTAATTATATCGATTCATGATACAAATGTGATCAACTGATGCTGATGCTAGGCCATGCATAGGTAATACAGCTTTAAAAACACTTCACGGAGAATGACATTTTTTAAAAGAAAGGATATCAAAAGCGACAATCTTAGAATCATAGTCAAGTCTGACGCCTAAGCAAAAATCCAATAAATTAATTTATACACCAGCATGCTGATAATATATGAAATCACTTCATTAATAGTCCGGGAGCTAGCGTGAAGTTGTGCAGGGAACGAGGTAGTACATAAAACTTTCACATAGCATAGTACACCTCTAACCTACTGCAAAACTTCGCGTCTGCCGGATCAGATCATTTGCTTTTCAGAAATAGAGAGGATAACACAATCCCATGTATTTCCAGTGGTAAAATTGTGACATTTAAGGTGTTGACTCCATTTTTTCGAGTTCTTGCTCATAAAAGTTACATAAATTGGTATTTTGTTGAACTGGTTATTATAGAAATCATCTACAGATCATGATCTTTCAAATGAGTTATCATTCAGTGACAGAGGATGAAGTAAAGTGTACAAACAGACACTTTTCGTTAAAGTATATCAACAATTTTCCTGAAATTTCTATGTTAAAATTTGCAGTTACACCAACGAAAAGTGTCTGTTTGTACACTTTACTTCATCCTCTGTCACTGAATGATAACTCATTTGAAAGATCATGATCTGTAGATGATTTCTATAATAACCAGTTCAACAAAATACCAATTTGTGTAACTTTTATGAGCAAAAATTCGAAAAAATGGAGTCAACACCTTAAATGTCACAATTTTACCACTGGAAATACATGGGATTGTGTTATCCTCTCTATTTCTGAAAAGCAAATGATCTGATCCGGCAGACGCGAAGTTTTGCAGTAGGTTAGAGGTGTACTATGCTATGTGAAAGTTTTATGTACTACCTCGTTCCCTGCACAACTTCACGCTAGCTCCCGGACTATAAGCATTAAATCAATGTTTATCCATGTTCTCTTTAAAGCAGCGTTGATCAAAATATATTCAATTTGCGGCTAAAGAACATCTGAAGTCTTGAAGACTTCATTTGAAATTTCAAATGACTCTAGATTCCTTTCATTGCAAATTTGACTCTTTAAACTCAATGACTTTGTTTCCTTAGTGTTTATCGAGACTTCAGAAAGAATTTGAAGTCTCAGACTTAGTCCCAAAATCATTTGTTGCTCATTTTATTTTTAAAGGGGACACAAAATTAGACTTCAATCTAATTTCCTGTTTGTCTCTCAGGGTTTTGGAGCCGTGGTCCAGCTACCACGGATGCAATGAGTAAATGCATAACCACCAATGAAATGCAATTTTTGCAGAATAAAGCAAGTGCCCATAAATATGCAAACGTGAGTATGCTTTTCAAACTGTAATTATGATTTTCGCATGCGAAGGATATTGTCATGTTACAATTAACTTACTCCGCCGATAAAATATTGAAAATTATGTCATTCCTCGTAGAATATCGCAATCCATGACCTACAGTATTTTGCACATGCAACAACCTGGTCTTTAAATCCATTAATTATGCGTGTGTGTCAAGACAGTTCATATCCTAACACTCAATATCTAATTATCTTTGCGTTCGTCATGATCGGAATGATTGCAAACCGACGAAATTCGCCCGGGAACAGCTCCCTCTTTGATCTTATTTGCGCAATCGCCTCTGATATACTACATACTGGAAGCCAAGTTGAAATGAAATTCGGTCTGCAGTTAAATCATTATCTTCATTAACTTAAGCTCTACATGCTAAAATTTGTGGCAATTGGCTGAGTTTGACGGTTCCTAGATAGACTTCAGTAGTTTGGATGAATTTCTTCTCAAGATAAGCTTGATTGTCAATTTTGATTGAAAAGTTTGCTAAACCGATGCTTCAAAATATCAAAATACACTCAAATAATCTTTCTCATGCATTGGTATTGGGATTGATGTGCAAAATTTCTCGGCCCATGGGGAACCCACCGTCCCATGGGTCCAAGTTCTCGTCCTGGGCCGCATTCCTGGAAATATCAAAGTAAAAAATTCAAATTTAGTAATTATTCTTTCATCAAATAATTGCAATCAATTAATTGCTTTCTGCTGCAACTGAAATTAGTTGATTGCTTGACCAAAATTAATTGCAAGTAATATTAGAAGACAGGTGTTGTTTGTTGTTTAGTGCGTCAGGATGGCGGCGGATGAGGGATATGCCAGAAGCGGAGTGCGGTTCCCCAGAGCGAAAGCTAATGTCATCCTCCTCCGGCAACGAGGTGCAGAGACAGCATAGCACCTAATACCAAAACCCACCGGAGCACCGACTTTTACGCCACCCGCCACGAGGGCCTCCGCAGCACGGCCTTGCTTTTACCCCGACGGGAACATAGGTCGAGGTCAGGAACAACCCGGAAGTAGCGCGGCTGTACCGCCTCTTTGCCGTGCAGCGTAGGCATACAATGAAGACGCTTATACAAATTTTAAAATGGTAAATTTTTGTAAATTGCTCCTGTGTTAACATACTATAGACAATTCTTGACTATGCAGACAGATTATTATAGTAAGAAGATTGCTACATATCAAATTAGATTGCACCTTTTCTGATAGGAATCTTGAAACATTGAATTTAACAGGGCATTGGCATTTCATTATACTGATTATCTTGATACAAAAAAATCAAACTTGTTCTGCTATACTCGGCTCAATTTTCGAATTTGTCAACTTATCAAGGACCTACTACACATTAACCATCCATTAGAGCTTAGGTATGGGTCTGATAAGTTTACACTTTCTAAATTATCAACAGGCAGAATTTATTCTTATAGGGTCAATATCAATTATTTTGTGGCACTGAGTCATGAATTATAATACATAACGTAATTCATAACTTACTCAATGAATTTTAGCTTATACATGTACTTTGTGGATTAAATTTTCCTAGGTAGGCCTATCATTTCGTAATATTGCCATAAATAAATTATTAAAAATTAATAAATTAAATTATTTTTCTCTGAATTATGGACCCATTTGCATCTTAAAGCTGTGATCATTCTATTTGACTAATTTCTCTTTCTGTACCAGACTGTCTATGACATGATCATTAATGAGGCACTCATTGACGAGGTTGAGCCTTGATGAAGTATACATATAATATTCACTTAACCTCTCCAAACTGGCGTAATCAGTGACTCGAAGGGCATGCATGGGACACATTGGTGCTGTTCTAGAAGTCCTGGGGAAATCCCAGAATCTCAAGGGGAGGGCACTGAAGCTGCAAAATCTGCCTTTTCATGGATGCTGAAACTGATCTGCATTTTTGCCTTTTTAGCAGGGAAGCGGCGAACTGAGTCCTATTATTTTGCATGGAATCGGAGTCCTAAAAAATGATGGGACTCTGTGTGACTTCAACTCGATAAAATTCATTCTGAGGGAACGTCTTAAATTCTCACTTATGACTTTGCTGATCCAACCTCAACATTTGCATTCTAGATTACATAACTAAACTGTGATTTCTAGAAGCACTGAGTGTATTTTCAAGGCGATTTAATTGCATATTTTTTGGTCATATATAAGCCTATCACTCAAATGATGCACAGTATATTGAATAGCGCTAATTGTTTAAATGACAGGTTCCCATCTATTTATTGACTTAACGAACGGAGGTAATAAATGCAGTTTTGAAATTGTCAATGCAGTTGTCTGATCAATGAAATATAGGCCTTTGCACTGCTGACAATTATATTTATTGCACATCTGAAGATGAGAAACGATGGGCAAGAAAACAGGTAGTCTGCTAGGTTTTAGCGAGACCTTGCAAATCTTTAAGACTTACCAAACGACACATTAAAATCGTGAAAGTGAACTCCGGCTCCATACTATATTTCATGCCGAGATCAATTCTTCTGAATTTCAATCATTTGCACAATTAAGGGATTCAACGGAAACACAGAGAGAGGTTCCAACTCTCTACGTGAAAATCATTGATCATCAAAGAAATATGGTGATCAATCTTGGACGACATAATTATGATTTCTGTAGAAAGATGATTTTTGATTTCATGGGACGCTTTACCACAACCCACCGTACATGTACTGCGCACACAGCAGTAGGCCTACATGGATAAATGTGAATAATCTGTGGACTAGGGGATCAATAGGCTGTATTGCGGGGAGAATGCTCGCTGTCTGCTTTATGAGAACTCAATAAGTAACAATAATGCGGTCAATATATACCGATAAGATGCAGCTCCTCATCAACTTCAATTTTTTTGAACCATGTAGAAACAAAATTAACTTCATTAAATAATAGTCTCTCATATAAATGAATGGCATGTCAAAGGGTAGGTGCTTTGTTTATTGACTTGAAATAAACAGCGTTCATATAAAATCCGTAAATTTTAATTTTTTGAAAGTTATTGAAAGTTTTGGTGAATTTGGCGTTCTCTTAACTAATGGAATTGTTCAATGAAATAAGCATGCCACATAAAATTTATTTGAGCATTGTATGGCATGTTGCAACTTTGAGAGATCTTGCAAGCTTACATCATAATTTGACGACGATGAAGTTTGATATTGAGATTCTTGGATGCCGTGACCTTAGGAAGAAATCTTGAGATTTGATTCCGATTTTGTCCGGAATCCGGGATTGAGGTCTATAGTGCAAATCTCACACTCTGATTTTAATGTGCTTTTCTATAGTTCTTATTTGTGTTATTGTTCGATGCATGACTCTTCGTTTCCTTTATTTCCACTCTTGTCTATCACTATAACATTCAGCCGAAAATTTCTCAGCCAATTAGTGACAAAAACAAAGGTTTCCCATCAAATAGAAAGCCTTAAGACTTGCGGGGCGACCTGAAAGACTATTTTAGCGTTATGAATCTATTTGAATCTTACATATCAGCAAAACAACCAAGTACAAAACAGAGAAAAGGAAATCGCACATCATGTAATTAGGATAATTTTTGCTACAATACATCCTTTCCTCTTGCAAGTAATTTAGCGATTTGTATTGCTCAACAAATACACGTAGGCACACTGGATAAACCAGGGTGAGACGCGAA
Organism: Prostheceraeus crozeri; assembly: GCA_907163375.1. NCBI lineage: Eukaryota > Metazoa > Platyhelminthes > Polycladida > Euryleptidae > Prostheceraeus > Prostheceraeus crozeri. The sequence continues at coordinate 17,897 of CAJQUW010006039.1, read as the reverse complement.
AGGAATGTAGTCCATATCTTTTGGAAAAAGTACACTCGAGCAAACGAGAAATAGTGGCATAGCTTCATCCGCGCAACTCTTTACCGAACTTTGTATAAGATTCAAAGCTGGTGCACTTCTTCTGTCGCTAAATCTGAGGAAAGTGATTACTTGTCTGTCGTTGGAAGCCGCCAAAGAGAAAATACTGTTTGACAAGGAATGTATTGCCCGAATGCGGAGCAGGGACATTATGAACTATGAGCGATGCTGTCTATCTTGTTCACTGCGTGTAGAAGTGAAGCTATATTTTGCAAATATTGAAGGATTGCGTTTCGGTGTTCACGTGTCCTATTAATTTTTGACGGTGAATGAAACTTACGGTCTTTAACTTATATATCATCAGACATTTCTCTTAGACAGGAATTCCACGACAATTCGGAAACTCTCACGCCATCTGAATCAATTGATCAGATAGAATAAAATAGCAAGAATATTATTTGCACGAAGGATGAAGCCTTGAGTTGCCAGTAAATCATTGTATCAACATTAATTTAGAAAAAACAAAGCGATGTCTGTCCAAAGTGGGAACCGGGCTCGGGTCACCTATTTTTAAAATCTATTAAACCTCTTAAATTTTACATTTCTTTCATACTGTGCTGATGCACGATCAAGTTTAATGTATTCTTGTTTGCAATCATGTCTGTCATAACGAACACTAGGATGTAATAAACTTTTCCTTATGCATGGATGAAAAAGTTGATTTTCCTCTCCTGGAGACGTAGAAAAACTATGACTTTTCCATTCATGCACAACTTTTCCGTTCATGGAGAATTATCTATTTGCATTGCTGTTTGAAAAGTTGATCTTTCTTCTCCTGGATACTGTAATAGAAAATAATCTATGAATATTTATTCTATCTGCAATGGCCGCAAAGAAATTAGATAATGTATATTCTAGTTGTCCCTGTTCATGGACATACACAAGAAGAATCATTTGATTCAGAGACATGCACAAGAAAGAATTATATTCCGTCATTGTAAAAATATCTTTTCCGTCCTCGGATATCTTGTTGACCCTCGATCGCTTCGCTTTCCTAGCTCAACAAGATATCCTTGGACAGAAAAGCTGTACTTTTTCAATTTCAGGAAAATAATCATATCGGTTGGCTTCTTGCATCTCTGAGTAAAATCGCTCATTGCTTGTCAAATTATGCTGTCGGGGTATTTCTAGCTAATGGCAAGATCTAGCTAAAATTTTTCAATTTTACTTTTTCAAATACCATCAGGCAATCAGAAAAATTAACCATGAAGTTATTAATGTTTCCTTGTACAGAATATCCAATATAGTGCAGACACATTGTCGTATTTTAGCTGTAGTAAAATGTGGAAAAGAAGGCAGCAATGTATCTCGCAATGATGATATCTGTATCTATGAATGTGAAAAATATTTTAGAAGTCTCAGCGCAAGCCTGCATGTGTATTCACAGCATTGCTGCCCGCTTTTTTCCTACGTTGCTGCCCAGTCCATTCAAATTACTCATAATATTATTAACATAGAGTTTTCGGGCAACAATGTAGGATATTTTTAGGCGCTTACGCTCCCTCAAATGTCCTACATTGCTATTTAGTTAAGCGAGATTGGTGTGTTAATGATTTCTTTGATTGTTACTAAAAGTACACAATACAACACCAAAAGTTCACAATGCAATATTGCTCCGTGGAGTTTTCGACATTGCCATAGACTTCCATGACAAGAGACGTGCGTTGTTGTACTAAAAATTCACAAGGCAATCGTATCCGCTAACGCTGACTCGATTGCTGTATTCATTTTTCGTACAACAACCCTACATTGCTGCCCACAAAAATCCATGTTAATGTTATATTGAGAGCGCACCAGTGGGAAAATTCAATCCATCTACAAGTGTGAGCCAAACTTTTTACTCGATATCATGTCTTCTCAGTTGTTTTACGAGCATAACCAATTTTGTGTTAATGAAAACATGCCTGTCTATAAATGTTTTTCTCTGTGTCTTTGCTTGTACGAGTATGTTTTCGTATTCATCATAGCATGCGACAGAGTGTAGCCTACTCATTAAGACCAACAAACTGATTTGGATGATAATGTATCACACGCTCTTTATGCTAAGTTACTAAACGGGTACATAGACCAATAGAATCGCTGGACGCCGAAGACCTTGTCATTTTTAACTCATTTTGTGATCAACCAATAAAACGTTTATCGAGAGAGTCCAGATACTTTGTCTGCCTATAGAACAGCTTGGAAACATCACTAACATCTCTCGCCGCATGATCAACTACGTAAGGCTATTTACCATGAAATTACCAAAGGAAAATCACCGCAATGCAATCAGACCCTTTTGTGCGTTATAGCTTTATGTAAATCATTTTGGGTATAAGAGGAAAGCGCTGTGCAGGTTTGGTGATAAACAGTAATGGAACGCCGTTCATTGCATTCATTCTCTACATGTAATAAGCTTCTTTGTCACCATGAAAAGCAGATTGAGTATCATTGTGACTTCGAAGAAGCTACACATGCACGTGTGTTGTTGCGAAGAAGCTATACATGCACGTAAAACCTACGAATATTGCAATCTTGCTCGTAGACTAGCTGTGTGATATATGCAACAACAATATTGAATATACTCCATAAGCATTCTTAGAAAATATTGGCTTCTTGCCAAAGCAATGTGTATAAGCTGCAAGACAAGCGAAAGTAAATCCACCATCACTGAATTTATGCAACTAATTAAGCTTTTCACATTGGACAGAGTCGCAACACATGTCCATGAGCATACAGCAGAGTGTCGCTTCAGTGAACATTGAGGGCCTATGACTACACTAGTCCAATAGATTCTCTCACAGCTTGCAGATTCAGTTTGTTCTTCAGTGAATTATTCCTCCATTGAGCACACCATCAACATGCGAGATAACAATTATGTCATCTTATCCAGGATTGGGATGACCGGATCGGTGTGGACCGCGCGAAAACCTGCATCATTCGATAACTACTAAATCTGCAGAATGATGAAGCAATGGATTGTGAAGCAAAGACTTCATACTAAATTTTGCAAAAGGGCATCTTTTACACAAAAGAATCTGATCACAATTAAGTGTGTAGATCTCATGTAGTGTATAGTTGATATAGCAATTGAAGACTATGTCACATTTTCTGATTGGATTGTATATGGAAAACTCTCGAATTACACATAGTTAAGATACTTTAAAATTGTAAAGCAGTCTATCACAGAATGCTGCTGTAAACATAATGCTTTACATTTGATATCCAATCCAACAGAAATAGTTGACGGCGATGTGGTTACATTTAAAATAGCGACTGCACAAAATGCATTTCTTACGTTATAACATAAACTTATTTGATAATAAACATACAAATTTTAAAAAAATGGTCATCATGATGCACGCATGAGCTGACAGTATGTGCATTTATCTGCACAGCATTTTGCAGAAGAAAGGAATCATACAATGCAACAAAATCAAAAAATTAATCTGTGCGTAGTTTGCAAGCTCATTATTATGTTTACAAATTGCTAGAGATATAAGGTGCAATTTTTTGAATGCTGTTTGTATCATTTTAGAAAATACAAGAATAAATCAAAATATAGCTATAAACTGCCTTATCCTCAATATTTCATTCTTTTGTATGCCAAGTAACACATTAAACAAGTGTCAAAAAAGTTGGATTCATAGACATAAGTTTTTCTCGGCACTAACTATTCCATGGAGATTATGAGGAATTGTCAAAGCATTGAATTACTGCAGTGAATCTATTCTTTCCTTCTATTGCTACAAAATATCAAAATTTGATGATATTCTTTTTTCTTCTAGGGCGCAAAGAATAAAATAGTCATGCTCTCATAGAAGGTCACATGCTAGAACTATCTCAAAAGGATGAAACGGCGATTTTTATGCACGTTGATTTCAAAGCTATTCTGGTAATTAAATCTCAGGATCTACAGTCTCATTTTAATTGCAAATGGGGCTACGAGTCATGGATTATAGTCGTGGAGATTCGACTGATCATGGGGGTCACACACATTTTTTCAACTTTGACGTGAGCTACACGGTTCCCAGACAGCGTCTAACCGTGGTGTTATCTGCATCTTGAGCTAGAAAATTGATTGATGAGAGAGGAAGACCAAAGACGACATTAAAAGTCGATGAAGCTCCGACGAGTCATGATCAATTGCCCTGTGGGACCACCATTTGCACCGTCGATCACAGAGTTCCTCATGCCTGTTTTTATGTTGTCTGTCGACCAATTATAGAGAGTGAGATGCAGAAACTCAGATTAATACCAAAACATGGAGTTTTAATAATCGTTTTTATCTGATCAAGTGAGTGAAAATCGCGTATTTACGGCAAATAGATCATCGCGAGGAAATCATTATCACGAAAATTAAACGACGAGACAGGAACAAGTGTGTGCACAAATTGAATTATCCGCAGATTACGCTGAAAATTAAAAGATGCGTAACGGAACAACTATTTCAATTATCACGAACAATGAGTTGAGGACGATGATTGATGTAAAGGCGCACAACATAAAGATACTGCGAATAATGTGTTGTCAACCTTGCATGTGTAAAACATAAGACTGAAGCACTTCTTTTGAAGGAGAGTAAGTATTACACGTTTTCATGGTGCATTTCATGGTTTGACGATGGAAAGTCTGTACGTATGGGTTACCTCCCCCCCCCACGTTCTCAAATTTGTCTAAAATCCGTAGAAATGAATCAATCGTCACAGAACTTCAAGGACACGTGCGGATATTTTCGGCCCACATACCATAATTTGTAGAAATCGAACAAGTACTTTTTGAATTAGGGGCGAGAACTTAAAGTGCAGCGATGTTTGCAGCTTAATTTGAGTTATTTTGTGCTCATCGTCTCATCGTCACTTGAAGTCAACAAAGTCATTTACCGACAACTATGAAATAATGATGACCATGCCACATCCCTTACACTAACTTAATAAAGGTGTTACAAGGTAGTGGTCATGGGAAGATTTCAAATGGCAGTGGATGAGCGAAGAGGGAGAGAGAACTATGAATCATTTTTGCAGATTTTAGACAAATTTGAAAACCTGAAGAGGAAGATAACCCATAAGTAAAGGAAAGTCAATCCTATTTCACCCGTCGAGGGGAATCCTGCCACCCTTCACACTTTTAAATATAGCTCAATAAACTATAATATCGTAAGACTTTTTGTGTCTGATTTTTGATCAAATTTGGCCTATGAGAACATTACAAATTTGACCTTTATTCAAAAACTTTTTGGTTCTTCGAGAATTTTTGTCAACTTCTTAAAAAATTAAGCATCTTAATCATTCCAGATCACTGATAGACCATTGACAAAGTGCATATAAAGAATTTTCATGTTCATCCATCAACTAATGCATCTGTGCAATTTTGATTATTATTATATGAAAATCAAATATTAAAGCTACTCACGACAAGATTTATAAACTGTCAATTTCATGCCACAAATAATTCCCGAGTAAAACGTCCGGATTATCATCTTTCCAGCTTTTATAGAAAACCGAGTTTTCACTGAAAATTTTTTATCTGAAATTTGAAAATCGTAGACATATTGCTTTATTTTCCATTGGTAGCACAAACACGCAATGCGACTTTATTGAATGCTGAACATTAGCCGAGAATGGATTGTATTCCATTAATATCTAATAGACTGATTTATTGAGAGGTTGATACTAATAGGATAATATATTGGTAATGTGATTATGATACACGTAATGGCAATGTGATTATGTAGGACTACCCAACGTGAAATTTTTGAGCAATAATTGAAGTTTTTATTATAAAGCAAAATAAATGCCACTTTCCGTTTATTGGAAACAAACGAAGTGATGCTATGATGTGTAATTGAAAACAAAATATCAAGATTTCAAATCGTTTATTTATCAAAAGAGAGAACACGAGTATGAGATAATACATCGTGACTTTTATAAATACAGAAGGATGATAAAGATTATATTCTACATTTACATAATGCGATGAAATGAAGAGAAAAAAGTATGTAATGTAAGGAAATAATGAGGCACTGGAAGGAGAGGACATTCAAATTTTTTTCATTAAATAGTATTTACATGAATTTAATCAAAGCACAAATCATAAAATGTATAAATGCAATTGGAGAGCTTGAATAATTATCAATGGAAGCGGCATGGTGTAACATAGCTATCCCAAAACATATTTCACGTCTGATTGCTTAATTCTAATTATTGACGAGGTCCGGAACGAGACTTTAATAATGTGTAGGGCCTACATTATATACAAATATATACATGCAATTACATATATAAGTAATAGCCAGCACTTCAAAGAATCTTTCCTGAAAAGGATCATGATGGAATTTCAGAAGAGTTACTGATGTTCCGGACCTCGAGAAACATGCTGACGCAAGTGACTTCAAATGCTTCACATGCTTCACAAGTTTGACTGAAGTCTTTAATGCAATATTTCATCTTTTATTGCAGTTGAATTACGTTTATGCAGTCATTCGGTGTTGTAGCAATGTCTTAGTTCTGACGTCAATTGCTGCCTGGATAAATTTACTTAACTTCACAATGATTCTGTAGAGCATTTCATAGAAATCTTGCTTCATGATATCAATAATAAATGGCGTGAATTGTGACCTGATATTATTATACATCGAGCATTCACATATAAAATGGAATACAGCTTCTATTGTTCCATCTTTACAGACGTTACATATTCTGTCTTCGAATTCTAATCGATTTCTGTAAGTTCCCGTTTTTACAGCTAAAGGCTGCATCACATCACCAACGTGTTACGTGTTCAAATTCTTAGATGTAGGTTTATAAACGATTCATATCTATGGTGAAATTTCAAGCGCAAAAGGTATCAGCTAAGCACGTACCAGAACATGTAACACGATGAGAGGAATGAAATGTCATAGACTATTGTGAAATGTCAATGTAGCTGTCGAAAGGCAGAAGTTGAAAAATGTTCAACTAGAGATGATCTGATTGGATGTGACAGTTATGACCAGGAAGATCTATGAATGCTGCAGCCTAATAAGGAATTCTTTAGCACACTATTCATAGACATCTTTGTTATGACGTTGCAGTGCAATAACTTCTTGCATGGTTAGCCCGCATGTACAGTGTTCGAAACGCAACATGTAGCAAGTAGGTAATGTGATACGGCCTTAAATCATGATTTCCACACATAATTTTCAACAATGGTCGGATATAAACAGTAACTTCGTAATGCAATAAATCATCGATCACTGTATGAAATACTCTATCACTTTATCTGCTCAATTGTTTGTAAAGAAGTACCCCGCCCTCTCTACTTTGAGATTACTCTGACATTTTCCATAAGTCAACCCTATTTTACTATATTGAAGTTGATGTTCGAGAACCACTATGTTGCGTGTAGTGCTATATGTAAGAACAGGGGCCGGCGCGGTTGTGCGCGGTTGAACCGAGCGATCTGTAACCGTGCGGTTCGAGGTATTAAGCAGATGTATTTAAAGATTAAAGTCCGGCAGCTAGAACGAGTTTCTGCAGGGAACGAGGCCGAAACTGAGACTTTCACAGAATGATGTACACCCTATGCCTACCACGAATCTGCAGGTCTGCGAGTCGGTTCCTCTTCTTGTCAGACAGAATCAAAGAAAAACACATGTAAATCCAGTTAGACGCAGATTAAGCATCTGGGTAAAACGATACTTTTATTGTTTTCCTCAATTAAATGAGAAGTACTACTGTAGATCTGGAGTCAAAATGTTTGATATGGAATGTCTTCAGGCCACTTCCTAGTATGTGTATATGTTTTGATTATCAATTTTTACGACAATATGGTTGAAAATGTATACAGATGGTCGAAATATTTGTGTTTGTTGATACTATGAGGCTGACAAAATCTGAGCTGAGCTTCATAGATAGATATTCCTGAACGTGATAGGAAACGACTTGAAGGCATTCCATGTCAAAAATTATGACTCTTTAGTCGTAGCATTTTTTACTTAATAAGAGAAAGCATAGAAATTCATTTTAATCAAAAACTGCAATCTGCGTATCATTTGATTTACATGTGTTTTTCTTTAATCCTGTCTGACATGAATAGGAACCAGGTAGAACACGGCATGCATGCAGATTCGTAGTCGTCGTAAGGTGCGCATCATTCTATGAAAGTCTTATTCCATGCAGAAGCTCGTCCTGGCAGCCGGACTATGCTTAGCGGTGATTAGCAGTTGAGTCATAGACTTTTCTACATTATTGTTGTCAGCAGCATCTTAAAAAATTCACGTTAAACAGAAGTACATGTATGTAGAATTATGTTGGTGCATTACAACACAACGCATATATAAAATGTCGTTTATGTATTTGCTTTTTCTTGGTTCACGTATATCTTTAAGTAAATTGTTCTTTTTACATAGCAGCCGTGTAAATGTATTATGTGTGAAATGATTTTCGGTATCATTGACACCGCAAGTTTACGTTTGCAATTGTCTCCGTATTATACTTTATTTGCGGAATTAAACATCTTCGGAATTGACATTTAATGAAATTTTTGAGGAGTGAAAAGTATTTTTTGGGAACTTTGGGAACAAATATAATGACTAATTATTCAATAACTTGTTGATGGATGAAAAAAATTGTTTTTAATTTTGCTTCCATCAACAGGAAGATTCCTCAGAAATTTCATTAGCTAAGCGGCTACCAACTACTATTTCAGAGTTAAAACTTTATTTTGATAAGAAGGAAAATCTTTTACGCAATTCTCCCCACAATCTCAGCATCGTAAGGCAATGAAAATGCCGGCATGATTTTATGATTCACAAAATTTATGTTTCATTTCTTGATTCTGAATAATAATGTGGACCACTTGTATCTTTTAAACTTAAATATAATCATTGCCTTTGATTATGAAGCTTTGTTCTTTCAGTGGCAGGCAGGTGGTTTGTGATATGATCACACTAATGAAAATACTCCTATTGAGAAGGTTGAGCATCAAAGTAAAAGTGACCGACCGCATTGCTAATTTAACAAACATTACCTCTCCAAGGTTGTCATGACACAGAGGATCTGTAAAATGCCATTATTTCCGCTGCATTCCTATCATGATCAGTCAATTCCGTGTAGATTTCTTCAAACTGCAAAAATTTGCGTATCTCACATTTGGTAACACTATACCCAACTGTGTTCAACTCGAGTTCATTTAATAAAATCGAAACTGCATACAGATTGGGGATTTAATTAATACTGAGCTGTTGCTGTACCTAATATACTTACTCTATGCGCATGTATATTGTCTACAGTGTCTATGTCCGTTCCAGTCATTTATTATTATAGAGTGTCGGATTTTTATGAATGCCACCATCACAAAGTTTACGCACGAATCATGTCGTGTCGTGAATTCCATGTGAATTTGCGCGATCCTCTAGAAGTAAGATAGGGAACCTAATCGTTTTCCTCCTGGGATGTCGATGCGCTGGTGTGGTTAGGTCAATGGAAATATAGGTTACTTACATTAAAACTAACAAAAAAAGGACATGTGATCAAAACAATGGTTCAAAAACATGAGATAGCAGTCAAAAGAACCACCTTTCTCACCTTTGCCATAAATGGTCGAAAATAATGGCCTTCTATAGCCGCATCAAATAGTCAATATAATAAAGGAATACAGAAAAGTGTCAGATAGTCTATCGGCTTGTCGAAATATCGGTTATTAGCGATACTTTGCATTCGAAGTATCGATTTATCGGTTATCGCGATACTTTCTCAGCAAGCAGCTATTGTATTTTCTAGCATCACAAGCTTAAACAAAGCTTGAAAGTCGGATTTACATGATTTCAGCAAACCTTCCTCTTTTCTTGTCGCTGGCAAAATATTGTAAAGGATGCTGCTAGGGCTAAAATGGAAGAAAATTTGATTTTTGAAAGTTTACAAGAATGTTGACAGGATATTTTTATTTATCCTCTATAAAAAACATGTTTATCTGTTGACTGCAAAGAGGTGTCAAACAAATTAAAGGGCAATCGAGCAAAAATTGGGGATCTTACGAGGTTTTGAGAAGTGCTTCACCCACAGAATTAGATTCATCTGCGCTCGCTTCGTTTAGCAGATAAACAAAATATTCAATTCTGTGGTTTCACTTAAAAGTGTTTCATAACATAGCTCCGCTATTAGGGAAACTGTTCTACTATGGAAGCATGCTTGATTTGTAATTATCAGCAGGTTTTCTATTTTTAATTCAAAAATAAATTTCACGAAATATTGTAATCAATTGTACTATTGTCATTTGATATCTATTCATCTTTCAAACAATAATTCGTCATGTGCCGTGGCATTTGAAAGTATGATCGACAAGATATTATAAACAACGTGGATCAATCATTTTAGGGACATCGACGGAAATTAGTTTACCAAACTACAGCAAATGTGAAAAATGATCTTCTCAGTATTTGAAGATTATACAAATGCTTTGTATTAATGATGTTGCGGCGATAGCAAATAACTTCAATATTTGGCTATCAATTTCAATAGAAACCTTCACACTTTTCCGATAAAAGCTTTTGTTGCACTTTAGCGTTTGTGATTGATTGTACCCGTAACTGTTTACATTTCTTTTTCATACATTTGCAATAGACCTGCCAGGAGACAACATTTTAGTCAAATCATTTCCAAAGGCATTTTGATTAAATTGTTCCTTTCACTTGGTTAATGCACACCATCTGGACTATGAGAAAACATCATTTTTCCATGATAATAGAAGAAAGACATTCTTCCGAAGCGAAATCCAATTTGATAGTCGAATCTAAGAATTCTACGTTAATTGATCAATTTTACTCAAGTGTAAATGTACAATCTTGTTCGATAGTACATGTAAATTGCGGAGGAATGTAACAGCCAAAATATGACTAGAAGAGATATACTTGAACAATCCAAAATCATACCTCAGATGAGAAAGCGACTATTGAAATAATTTCGCTGTTCAAAATTACTAAGTTGGGCGAAATGATCAGCGGAAACCCTCTATCTCTCTCACACACACATGCACACACTTCAAAGTTCAAATAGAAAGATTGATTAATTCAAATAATTCAATCGAAGATAAAATAATGCCTACAGGCATTGTCATGACGACGATTTTTTAGTGACCTCCATTGTGCAGTAGAGTTCCACAACAGCATCATGTTGAAAGATAAGTCTCAAAAAATATTTCATCATTAATCTATTTTGTTCAACCAAGTGATTGCAAGCTCCGACAGCCAATTTAGTTAGATTTTTTGACATGATGGCAAGTGATGACATGTAAAGTCGCTAAATCTCCGTGAAAAATTTATGTTTCCAAACCAATGAGCCATGCAATCTCAATGGCCCACGAAAACACTCACGCCAAGTTCTCATCTCATTCGATGCTCGCTGATCAATGGTCATTTTAAGCTCAAGTTCGACTATTTGTAAAAAAATCATCAAGTAGATAAAAAAGTTTGATTTCTCACTCGATTACAAAGAATATACTAGTAAGTCATGAAATTTGTAAAATAATCAAACAATTTTTATACCAAGCTTGAGTGCATTTCCCTGTATTTTCAAACGGTAGACACTACTCATTTCATCTAAAAAGGATCGAAGAGTAGCCAACTTTTCAGATGTCAAATCAGGTGTCAATCAGGTGCCGAGGTAACGTGTACAACTCCTGCATCAGGCCTGTACTTCTTTATGCTGCTGAATGCTGGAACTTTACTCAGCATCCGGTTCAGAAACTCCGGTCATGTGAAAGAAGAATGCTTCGCTACATGAGTGGCATTTCACTGTCTGATCGGATCAGCAGCGCTACCGTGGTAAGCAGGTGTGGCCTCACACCGTTAGATGAAATAATAAGATGGCGAAGGCATAGGGGGTTCGGCCATATCAAGCGTCGAAATATAATTGAACCAGTCAGGCAGGTGCACGTCCTCGTGGAAGACCGAGGAAGACATGGCTCCAAATCGTCAATGTGGACATGGTGGAGCTGGGAATATCTGCGAGTGATGCTCAGGACCGTTCTCGATGGATAAGTCTCACATCGTCCAACCCTCAACAAAAGAGGAAAAGAAGACATTAAAATGAGAGAGTAAGTAAGTAATCACCAAGTAATTTCAATAGCAGTCGAAACAGAACTAGAACGAAATGATCCCAAACTTGGTGTGAGAGTTGGACTTGTCGTGTGTTGCGTTTTTTTGGATGCCTTAAGTTTGCACGCAGAAGAAATTATTTCTGTTTATGTGTTTTCCACAACTGTTGAGCAGCGTGTTTATAATGAATATTGAAAAATCATCACTTCTCACACGAAAATACAAGAAAGTCAAAAAGTTTGCGCACGATTATCTCATTCATACCCGAGATATTTTGAAAAATTCGAGGTTTAAAAAGAGACATTTTTTCAAGCGCAATTGGCGGACCTTCTAGGCATCGTACGAGGGTGAGAGTGGTACTACTCTGCCGCGTTGATATCCACTTTCTTTTGGTTAGCAAAGTCTGCCGCTTTGGGCCCAAATAATTGTTTTGCAATAGTTCTTTCAATTTTGAAATATTTCAAATTATAAAAAATTGCAGACCATCTGATCTTTAATCATTAAAAAGTCCGGTATAGCGCTTGCAAATGATAGAAGAGTCATTGTCCATCAGATTCACAGACTGTGTTTAAGACAACGGGAAGTTGCTGACTAAGATAATTGTAACCGCTGAATAAGATGAATCAAGTTTATTTGCTGAATTGATGGAAATGCGCAAATTGAGGAATCTTCCTCAATACACGAAGCGTGTTGTTTTTCTGAATATCTGCAAAAGTCAATTAGGTCTATAGTAAATTGTGAAGCTACTCAATGAACCAGTAAACAGTCAACTCATCACCGATTAGGTCCTTACTGACATTTGTGGAACATCTTAAATCCTCAATAAGTGGTTTTCCGCAAGTTATGAAACCGAGGTGACAGATGCATATATATCAAGCAATTTACTCTAAGACATTTGTAAACTTCTGATGCTTTCCTCAGACTTGTGTCAATTACTCATGAAATGTAATTGATTACAATACTAAATTATTTGCTTGAAGATGCAATTGATTGCAATTACTAATTACATCTCTATCAATGTAATTGATTTCAATTACAAGCTACTCCGATTGTCTTCAATTACATTTCAATTACTTTGTTGCCTTAAATACTAGTAATTGTCAGCATCAAACTATGCGTTCCCCATCACTTCTTCTTCAAGACGAATTATATTAGATTAATTACAATTGCTCCCCGGAAAAGCAGACGACGCTTGTATGATTGATGTTAAATGACCACCTTTTTATCACACCACAAGTGTTGTCACCTTGCATCTCTACTACGATTCAAACGGAAGACAAAATACTGGGATATCAAGACTTGTGGCTTCTACGAGACTTTGCTATGCTTACAATTACATCTCTGTTAACATCTAAAATAATTTGAAGATATCAACTCTGGCTTTTTGAATTTTTAAGTATTTCCAAGACTTTTTTATGGGAAACTTTCTTTTCACATTAGGAGTAGTTTTCTGATTTGCATTTTCAGTTCAGCAATTAAGATAAAGAGGAAAGGATATCATAACACCGATACTTAATTTAGATTTTGGAAATCTGCTTTGTCAAAAATTTCTTTATACCGGAAAAAAATGCCGGTAGTTGCACACCCGGTGCACATCAAAGTATGGCAACGCATTGTTGACGAGTCCTTTACAAGAGTCAAGTGCGGAATGAATTTCCTGCTGTGCTGACTGCAAGATAATTGCAATTATTTCTCAGTTACATGGTTAAAAATTAACTACAATTACAACACAAGTCTGATTTTCCAATATTTATGATTGTCGCTTAATTTCCTGTCATATAATATTTAACGTAAACATGAATCAGGATCATGCATATAAAAAATAAATAAATCTATGTTCCTTGTTTATACTCGGAAGCACATTCGACGAAGCGCCGCTCTTCCATGTGGCCGAGTTCCATCTATCCCGCTCTCATTCTTTCGTGCTGAGTGTTTAGCAAGAATGCAGAGTGTACCTATTTTAAAAGTCTTACGCTTTACCTGACCAAGGTTTGAACCAAGGTCTCCCGGACGCAAAGCGAACACTCTACCACCAGGCCACAGCGCCGGTCATCTGCTATATGTCACTGAAAAGTAGATATCTTTCAATTTGAAACTGGGCAGCATTAGGTTTCGTATAAACAATGAGATTTTGCCGGTTCACATTTAGTACAATAATAGTCTTAAGCATTTGACATTTTCAAAATAGTCGCATACAGTACATTACGTGTATGCAGCATATTGAAAGTTGTGATAAAGGCATTGTGAAGATTACAAATAACTCGTGATTTTTGATGTATTGAGAAGACTACAGTCTCTGACTATACGTCAAATTCAATTAAATAACTGTAACTGTAAGAAATCTGCTGTCTACTCGACAAATTACTGAATTTCTTTGTGCATGCATCGCTATTCGGAAAGATGTTCATTTTGCCATGTCCTCACAACTGATTACTTATGCGAAGATTGTGAAGATAATTCGTTTCTTCAATCTCATTTCTGCGACTTACTTACAAAATTTTGTAATTCTTCACTTCATAATAATGTTTCGTTACTTAATGACAGTCACAGTGACTTACTTGCCAGTAGGACGTATTATCCATGTATTAGAAAAATGAGTGAACTAACTGTTGGTGCGCAGAAACAAATCTACTGTACTAACTATGAAGGCTGATCAAAATTAATCGTATCATGTCGTACACAGCATGTGTAAACTGATACAATGACTTTTATCTTCCGCCATGATGAAATTGAATTAAATTTCTAGTGCAGGGTACATCTATTTGATATGCGCTCACATACAAAGAGTAAGACGCCACATGTATTCTTGAAGAGTAGCAGCAAAGATTTTCATTGGTAATTTGCTGCCTTTGAGTATATTTTCAAAGTCGAATTTTCGAGTTGCGATCGGTAAGAGAATGTGCATTTTCGAATCGTTATTAACATTCAGCGGAAAAATATGCAAAAGATTTTTGAATTCAGGAACATTTGCATGTAAGACATGTGTACAAAACACAGCAATATTTTTTATTATTCTCGTTTACTTTTTGTTAGTATTGTACAATGCATCGATAATTTTGTGAAAAGGCTACCGGTAATATTTAATTAGAAATGTCAATTCTCATGCAATGATGAAAATCATGCCAGCACCCATTTGTAAAAGAATATAATTCTTACTCATTGAAATAATTAATTGAAGTAGTCCTGATGAGGACTGATGGCGGTTTCCATGTCCAATCCGTTTGTTGCAAATGCTATGCTGTTGTAACAATTGGATGAAGCCAGTTCTTAAAAGAACTAAGTAGATAGAGCTTTCTCGAGGCGACGAATTAAAATTTATCAGCTTTGGCACCATAACCGGTAAAAGTGGAAATCTTAAGACTCCTGTCACAACAGTATTAATCCTCATTCTTACACTGACTCCAAGCAATACCGCATACACGTACAACACAAACGCCTAATATACTGTAGGCTATAGAATTCAGATACTAGTAATGGAAATAGATGAGGACAATGGTCACCAATAGCTAAGAAAATAGAAATGGATATTATAAGCCAACAGGAAAATGATGAATAAGAAATGGAAAAGTCGATAATGTAGGTAAACAAAATAGCTATAGTACTACACCGAATATAACTGAATTAATGCCACACACGACTATATAACAAAGACTGCACATGGAAAATACTATTTCGAATCTATTTGTTATCACAGGTTTCGTACTGCGACAATAATACTTCATGGAATTCAACATTTCTTCATTTGTCTTCATCCATAATAATATAATACGCAATGCTTCGACCACTACTTCAACTACTGACTAATACGATTTGTAGGAATGGCAGGCACATACTCGTATTTAGAAAATAAGATCATTTAGAGCTATCACTTCAGTTCATTACTCGTTAGAAAATAATGGGGGCGCGATCGCCGTAACTAGCTCTTCAAATTCCATGATGTGGAGGAGAGATGTAGTTGACACGCCTGACAGACCAAAGTATTCTACAGAACTGATCATAAAAAACGGACCACCTAAATTTCGATCAGATTCAGTCGACTCTCAAGTATTCCACAACAACGTACCATGTATCATTCGAGATCTTGCATTCTCAGCTTTAAAATGAATTATGATAGACTTACATCCGCTATTGTATTTGCTGAGCAGTGCTCAAAATATGAAATTCGCTCACTTTACAAATCACAATATTTCAATAAGAAAGTATGTGAGCATGATAGGAGAACGAGCATTTTCTGAGCTCTCTGTTGATATGCTGGTGATCACAATCGGTGAACTAGGAAAAAATCAGTGATATCGTGAAGTTATCACAAAGTCATGACTCGTTAGACTGAAAATATTGTATTCTCACTCTTCAGAGTCCTTGCGATGTGAGGAATACGAACATGTAAGTTATATTCAAATAAGTTCAATAGTTCTTTTTCAAACTTCTTCAACATTTTTCTCATTTCCGCAAAGGTACACAAGCACAATGTTAGGTGAACGAAAGTTCAAAACAAAACAATTAGCTTCTTTGTTCATTCACAAGTGCTGCAGATTGTTTACATTGATTGTTTGTGTACTTTCGTGGAAATGAGAAAAATGTTGAAGAAGTTTGAAAAAGAACTATTGAACTTTTTTGAATATAACTTACATATTCGTATTCCTTCCATCGCAAGGACTCTGAAGAGTGAGAATACAATATTTTCAGTCAAAAGACTCATGACTTTGTGATAACTTCACGATATCACTGATTTTTTCCTAGTTCATCGATTTTGATGACCAGCATAAAAAAGAGATCTCAGAAAATGCTTTTTTAAAAGTTGTTTTTTTATTTATATATTTTTTCAATTTTTTTATTTGTCTTTTTAATTATTTGATCAGCTCTCACCAGCGCTACTGACTTTCATGTCATGAGTTTTCCTATAGGAAGAGCGCTAGATCATTGACATCTTCGATTTGCAATCTAATTACTAGGGACTTTCAAAAATTTATTGCAATGAAATTTGGGAAGTCAATCAATTAAAGTTTATTGCAGCAGAAAGAATTAATCAATTGCAGTCAATTGGTGTGAACAATAAATTATTGGCAATTATTTGTCATTACCGTTTGAATAGACCAAATCCATTCTGTGGCCAGCTCTTGACTTTGTTGTTTCAAATTAACGAAATAGGATACGTGGGTCTACAAGCTATACAAGTCGCACTAAGGCTTATTATCAATTTGGATTGTCATGAGTAGACAAATCACATGAAATACTTCTCTATACTATTGATTGCACATGTACCATAACTGTTGTGATAATCATTTATTGAAAGAAGTGAATCACACGTGCATGAAACACAACATATTGTAATGTAGAACTACTAGATACATTATGCACCAAAAAATTCATGATTAGGCTCCTGAAAGCGATTAGTTGTGAATAAGATGTGCTTTGTAAGCCTAGTATGTAAATAAATAATGAAAATTGAATGTTTTTCCTGCAATTGTGAGTGGTGACGACATTGCAAGTAAATCAGTCAATCAAATACTTTCACTGTTACAATACAAATCAATCAATTAATTAATTGCAATTATTATCGGACAACAATCAATTAATTGCAATTGCGTGTGACGGACAGCAATCAATAGTAGTATTAAAAGGGCTCACACTGTCCCAGGATCAGTACATTTTGAATTTGAACCTAATGTACCGATTTGTTTTTAAACTTGATCTTGTGGTTGTAGTCGTCTGTTATTTGAAGTGTTGATTGCGAACACAAGTGTACTGTTTTGTGTTATTTTGTGAA